>JAPJBO010000239.1:0-267377 GCA_030068145.1 Diplonema papillatum
CGCTGAAGTTGGGACTCCCACACACTGAAATCAAGTGCTCCTAGGCAGACGAACTGTTAGTGTTGCGAACGAATCGCAAACACACTGAGATTGGGACCCCACACACTGAAAGCGACTGGGAACAACCTGAGCGATCTCTCTTAATAAAAGATTGAAGCGCCGAAGGCGCAACCACCCAATCCGACTTTGTACACGACAACAGGGAATCAGCGGGAAAGTGCACGAAAAGATGCTACGGCATAGTAGCCCACGAATCAGGGTTGTGCTGCCCCGACACTCAAACGACCTTCAAGTGCTTCAAGGCCAGACGACAGTTTAATGTTGCAAACGAATCACAAACACGCTGAAGTTGGCACCCCACACACTGAAATCAAGTGCTCCTAGGCAGACGAATTGTTAGTGTTGCAAACGAATCGCAAACTAACTGATATTGGGACCCCACACACTGAAATCGACTGAGAACAACCTGAGCGATCTCTCTTAATAAAAGATTCAAGCGCCGAAGGCGCAACCACCGAAACCGATTTGTACACACGAAACAGACATCTTATGAATCAGCGAAAAGCGAGCAAAAAGGAGCCTGTAAACCCGGAACAAGTCGGAAACCCCATCGAGGGAAAGTACGAGATGCAGGTGCTCCAAGGCCAGACGACTGTATAGTGTTGCAAACGAATCACGAACACGCTGAAGTTGGGACTCCCACACACTGAAATCAAGTGCTCCTAGGCAGACGAATTGTTAGTGTTGCAAACGAATCGCAAACTAACTGATATTGGGACCCCACACACTGAAATCGACTGAGAACAACCTGAGCGATCTCTCTTGATAAAAGATTCAAGCGCCGAAGGCGCAACCACCGAAACCGATTTGTACACACGAAACAGACATCTTATGAATCAGCGAAAAGCGAGCAAAAAGGAGCCTGTAAACCCGGAACAAGTCGGAAACCCCATCGAGGGAAAGTACGAGATGCAGGTGCTCCAAGGCCAGACGACTGTATAGTGTTGCGAACGAATCACAAACACGCTGAGATTGGGACCCCACACACTGAAATCGACTGAGAACATTCTGACCGATCTCTCTTAATAAAAGATTCTAGCGCCGAAGGCGCAAGCACCCAATCCGACTTTGTGTACAAAGTCGGATCGAAACAGAGATCTTATGAATCAACGAAAAGCGAGCAAAAAGTAGCCTGTAAAACCGGAACAAGTCGGAAACCCCGTCGGGGGAAAGTACGACCTTCAAGTGCTCCAAGGCCAGACGAATCGCAAACTCACTGAAATTGAGACCCCTCACACTGAAATCGACTGGGAGCAACCTGAGCGATCTCTCTTAATAAAACATTGAAGCGCCCAATCCGACTTTGTACACACGAAACAGAGATTTTATAAATCAACGAAAAGCTAGCGAAAAAGAGTGTGAAAACCCGGAAGAAGTCAAAATAGTACCTGTAGCTGCCACAAGACTCCTTCGCCAGCGCTGTTTGCGATGTGGAGGTGTTTTCTCTGTTAACATTCCTGTGTGGTGGAGTTGGGGTTGGTTTACCATCCTCCAAGCGAATGGATTGGAACAGCACTTGTAGCGTACAAATCCGGTTTGTCCTGCTTCATCGTAGCTGGCTGCGCAACAAGAACAAAAGTGTGGAAAGTAAGTAACTATGTATTTATTTGTCTCCCCATCCACCTATATGTGTGGCTGTCATCAGAGAGAGAATAATTACGTTGTTGGTGCCGTGCGCCTACAACGACGCGGCCTTGTCGTAAACGATGATGATTGCGTCGATGATGGCGCAGCCGGGGGCGTTCTGGCTGGTGGGTGCGACCGCCTGCGAGTGTTAACAGGTTGTGTCGCTGGTTCTTTTGATCGCTTGGCCCACGGCGGCAGCTAGCACCTTGGCAGAGACTCTCAACTCCCGCTGAACAATACGTCTTGCGGATACTCGGGCACCGCATCATTGCTTGCCCAACATCCATTCGGTCTCCAGTAGCAAAGCACTTGTGAGATCGCTGTTCAGTGTGGAGGTCGGATTGGGTGGTTGCGCCTTCGGCGCTTGAATATTTTATCAAGAGAGATCGCTCAGGTTGTTCTCAGTCGATTTCAGTGTGGGGTCCCGATCTCAGCGTGTTTGCGATTCGTTCCCAACACTAACAGTTCGTCTGCCTAGGAGCACTTGATTTCAGTGTGTTGGGGTCCCAACTTCAGTGTGCTTGCGATTCGTTTGCAACACTATACAGTCGTCTGGTCTTGGAGCACTTGAAGGTCGTATTTTCCCGTCTTTGTTCCTAGTTTTTCGCCGACTGTCTTTCCGACTTTTCCCGGGGTTTACACGCTCTTTTTCGCTCGCTTTTCGTTGATTCATAAGATCTCTGTTTCGTGTGTACCAAGTCGGATTGGGTGGTTGCGCCTTCGGCGCGAATCTTTTATTAAGAGAGATCGCTCAGGTTGTTCTCAGTCGATTTCAGTGTGTGGGGTCCCGATCTCAGCGTGTTTGCGATTCGTTCGCAACACTAACAGTTCGTCTGCCTAGGAGCACTGGACTTCAGTGTGTGGGAGACCCAACTTCAGCGTGTTTGCGATTCGTTTGCAACACTATACAGTCGTCTGGTCTTGCACTTGAAGGTCGTATTTTCCCGTCTTTGTTCCTAGTTTTTCGCCGACTGTCTTTCCGTCTTTTACCGGGTTTTACACGCTCTTTTTCGCTCGCTTTTCGTTGATTCATAAGATCTCTGTTTCGTGTGTACATAGTTGGATTGGGTGGTTGCGCCTTCGGCGCTTGAATATTTTATCAAGAGAGATCGCTCAGGTTGTTCTCAGTCGATTTCAGTGTGTGGGGTCCCGATCTCAGCGTGTTTGCGATTCGTTCGCAACACTAACAGTTCGTCTGCCTAGGAGCACTTGATTTCAGTGTGTTGGGGTCCCAACTTCAGTGTGCTTGCGATTCGTTTGCAACACTATACAGTCGTCTGGTCTTGGAGCACTTGAAGGTCGTATTTTCAGTCGATTTCAGTGTGTGGGGTCCCGATCTCAGCGTGTTTGCGATTCGTTCGCAACACTAACAGTTCGTCTGCCTAGGAGCACTGGACTTCAGTGTGTGGGAGACCCAACTTCAGCGTGTTTGCGATTCGTTTGCAACACTATACAGTCGTCTGGTCTTGGAGCACTTGAAGGTCGTATTTTCAGTCGATTTCAGTGTGTGGGGTCCCGATCTCAGCGTGTTTGCGATTCGTTCGCAACACTAACAGTTCGTCTGCCTAGGAGCACTGGACTTCAGTGTGTGGGAGACCCAACTTCAGCGTGTTTGCGATTCGTTTGCAACACTATACAGTCGTCTGGTCTTGCACTTGAAGGTCGTATTTTCCCGTCTTTTTTCCAAGTTTTTCGCCGACTGTCTTTCCGACTTTTCCCGGGTTTTACACGCTCTTTTTCGCTCGCTTTTCGTTGATTCATAAGATCTCTGTTTCGTGTGTACATAGTTGGATTGGGTGGTTGCGCCTTCGGCGCTTGAATCTTTTATCAAGAGAGATCGCTCAGGTTGTTCTCAGTCGATTTCAGTGTGTGGGGTCCCGATCTCAGCGTGTTTGCGATTCGTTCGCAACACTAACAGTTCGTCTGCCTAGGAGCACTGGACTTCAGTGTGTGGGAGACCCAACCTCAGCGTGTTTGCGATTCGTTTGCAACACTATACAGTCGTCTGGTCTTGGAGCACTTGAAGGTCGTATTTTCCCGTCTTTTTTCCAAGTTTTTCGCCGACTGTCTTTCCGACTATTCCCGGGTTTTACACGCTCTTTTTCGCTCGCTTTTCGTTGATTCATAAGATCTCGGTTTCATGTGTACCAAGTCGGTTTCGGTGGTTGCGCCTTCGGCGCTTGAATCTTTTATTAAGAGAGATCGCTCAGGTTGTTCTCAGTCGATTTCAGTGTGTGGGGTCCCAATCTCAGTGTGTTTGCGATTCGTTCGCAACACTAACAGTTCGTCTGCCTAGGAGCACTTGATTTCAGTGTGTGGGAGTCCCAACTTCAGTGTGTTTGCGATTCGTTTGCAACACTATACAGTCGTCTGATCTTGGAGCACTTCAAGGTCGTATTTTCCCGTCTTTCTCCCACGTTTTTCGCCGACTGTCTCCGACTTTTCCACGCTCTTTTTCGCTCGCTTTTCGTTGATTCATAAGATCTCTGTTTCGTGTGTACAAAGTCTGCTTCGGTGGTTGCGCCTTCGGCGCTTGAATCTTTTATCAAGAGAGATCGCTCAGGTTGTTCTCAGTCGATTTCAGTGTGTGGGGTCCCGATCTCAGCGTTTTTGCGATTCGTTCGCAACACTAACAGTTCGTCTGCCTAGGAGCACTTGATTTCCGTGTGTGGGAGTCCCAACTTCAGCGTGTTCGTGATTCGTTTGCAACACTACAATCGTCTGGCCTTGGAGCACTTGAAGGTCTTTTTCCCGTCTTTTTTCCAAGTTTTTCGCCGACTGTTTTTTCAGACTTCCTCCAGGGTTTGTAAACACTCTTTTTTGCTCGCTTTTCGCTGATTCGTAAGATCTCTGTTTCGTGTGTACATAGTTGGATTGGGTGGTTTCGCTTTTTTTTTTTTTTGGCCCAAAAATTTTCGGAATTTTTTTCGGATTTTTTTTTTTTGGCCCAAAAAATTTTCGGGAAATTTTCGGATTTTTTTTTTGGCCCAAAAAATTTTTGGAATTTTTTTCGGATTTTTTTTTTTGGCCCAAAAATTTTTCGGAATTTTTTTCGGATTTTTTTTTTGGCCAAAACTTTTCGGAATTTTTTTTTTTTGGAAATTTTTCGGATTTTTTTTTTGGCCTGAAAATATTTTCGGGAAAATTTGGTCACATTCCCAAAAAAGGTCGAGATAAGGGCGCAACCCCCAAAAAAGGTCGAGATAAGGGCGCAACCCTCAAAAAAGGTCGAGATAAGGGAACAACCCCCAAAAAAGGTCGAGATAAGGGAACAAGCCAAAAACGGGCCAAAAAGGTAGAGATAAGGGCGCAGCTCAAAAAGGTAGAGATAAGGGCGCATCTCAAAAAGGTCGAGATAAGGGCGCAACCCAAAAACGGGCCAAAAAGGTCGAGATAAGGGCGCAACCCAGAAATGGGCAAAAAAGGTATCGATAAGGTCTCATGAGACGGTATCGGGACCGCCGCCAAGGCCCCCTCAACCCGATAAAAAAAAACTCACTACCAGTGAGTTTTTCCGTTTTTCTCTCATTTTGACCAGTGAGAGAACGTATATTTTTGCCTTTTTCAAAAAGACACAAGGTTTTGACCCTGCATGTTACATTGAACCGCATTTTTTTTGCGGTTCAGTGTAACTTAGAGGTCAGGACCTCTAAGTTACATTGGACCGTGATTTTTGCGGTTCAATGTAACTTAGAGGTAGCGCTACGGCTAAGTTACACATGCCTTCCGGGGGAATCATCTCTCCTGCTATTCTAGCCGCGTCATAAACTCGAAAGGGAAGAGAAATGCGAAGCAACGGGCTGGTAAAGGGAGGGAGGGCGGGTTCTTTAAACGCTTTACGTTTCACCCACCACAACCACTACCCCTGGATCATGGTGTATGCTTGGAAAGTCACACCAGTGCGGCCATATTCGGGTCGTTGATCCCCCCAAACCCGCAAACCCGGGCCCGGGTTTGCGGGGTTTGCGGGGTTTCCGGGTTTGCGGGTTTGCGGGCGGGTTTGCGGGCAAGAGGGGAAACTGTGTCTTGTACTATGTACTTAACAAGAGAGGAACTCACGAGTGGGGCATTGCGCCGCTTGCACGTTTGCAGCGACCGTCAGCCGCCACCAAAAGTGATTGCTCTGTGCCGCCCCCCTAAACCCAACCTGTTCGGCTGTGTTGTTCAAGTGACTTGACTTGTCTGGATTCCCCCAGTGAACTGCAAAGAAAGAGAGCGGCCTCAGACAGAGGTTCATCTTGTGGACCCGGGATGCGAACGATGTGCTCTGTAGTCAAGGCTACGAAGCCAATGTCCCAATAGGGCATGTCTCACATTACTTGTCAGCAGTACAAAGTGAATGCGGCACAACCCGAGACTTCAAAACCGATAGAGGTGCCAGTCGAGAGTCGACACCTTTTCCGTTTTTCTGACTCTTCAGGGAACTGGTGGAGTTTAAACCGTCTCCCCATGGGCCATTGTTGTGCACCCGAGCTGATGCACACTCTGGCTGCTGTAGCGGCAGGTGATCCTGTGTATGTGAAGCCAGCTTTTGCGGCGAAAGGTGTGACTGTCCATGTGTGGTTTTGAGGGCAGCAATCACTGCCACCGCCTGTTCTGTCTGGTGCACAGTTGCATCCATGATACGAGTGTATGTGTACCCAGGTGCCGGAAGGGGGTAGAGTACCTCTGGTCCCTCATGAGGCATAACCCCGTGGAGGTCATTGTGAGCGACTGATGCTCGGACTGCATACTGGTCCCCATCTTGTTCTAACTTCCCCGCATGAAGGCGGTATGCTGCGGTGCTGCCAACTGGGCGCAAGGTATACACAATAACTTTGCCTACCAGAGTACGACACCACACCTCATCAAACCTACGGAGCGCCGAAGGTGACATCCTCTCCCTCATCATCTCTATGTTCATGGGTGGAACACGCGAAACATGAAGAGGTGAATCCCTCTCCGTTTGAGACGCAGGCAGTCTTGTTTGTCTGGTCCGCCTTGTAACCGAGAACCTGTTTTGGCGATTTTGAAGAATGGGCTGGAAAGTGAGAGACAAAAGATACGCATTCACAGCAGCACGGTCACCTTGTCGGTCGCCAACATCCGTGCCGTCGCCAGAGGGTCTCCGCCGTACCGCAGGGTCACCTCTGCAAGTCCTTCTTTTACCTTGTGCTTTGCAAGACGAGATATCAAGACTTCGGGGATTTGGTGCCCTTCGACAATCCTCTGGATCGCATGGGTGACTGCCCCCCTCTTGATGCTGTGCGCGCTGTACATTTTCATCTGGTGAGACATCTGCCAATGTGCGTTGAGTGTGCTTGTAGTCCAAGTGGTCAGCCTGTTGAAGGGGAGCTGTGATTTCAACAAGAGGCAAATGGCCGCTGTCAGGTCGCCCTTCACTACCGTCCATCTGGATTGAGTGAACGGCATTGCTGCTCTCCCTTTCGGGAGAGTGTACCAATCGATCACTACTTCGTCTTCGCGAATGTGGATGAAGTTCGCGGTGGCCAGCATTGACACCTCCGTCCATCTGGACGCTGTCTTCCACGCAATCAGCGCTGCAAGACACACACGAGGGCTCTGCCGGAATGCCCACGCCACGAGAACAGACTTCTCCATGGGAATTGCTTGATGAAGGGGAATAGCCGCCCCACTGGCTCTGAGAGCTGCAGCCAAGCTGAGCAGCGGCTGATTGATCAAACCCATATGCCGGAACGTTCCAGAAAGTCCTTTGGCATATGTCAGCATCGCTTGCGGCCGCACCCCCGTAGCCAATACAAACAGGCATGCAGAGTCCGGGGTCGCTGGCATGTTGTTCTTTGACGTCCAAGCGATGAACCGCCTCCAAAGATTGCGGCGCTGTGCAGTCGTGGAAGCTGCCCACATTCCTGCAACAAGATTCCGAAGTCTCGTAGTTGCTGTGGCGCGTGAAACTACCTGCTCCCCAGTTTTCCGGAAGTGTGTATCATGCAGGGTCAGAACCTTGTGTCTTTTTGGAAATGGCCAAAATTTTATTTCCAGAAAAAAAATGGGGTTTTTGAATTTTAAAAGTTTGGAACAAACTCTGCAATTTCAAAAAAATTCCTGAAAAATTTTCTGAAAATTTTTGAAAAAAAATCTCGGAAAATTCCCGAGTTTTTTGCACTGGGGCATGCCAAAATTTTCTATTTGGTTAAAAAAACGCGGCAGCCTTTCAGGAGACAGTTTCTGAAGTCAGTCACTTGTTCAGTTCATTCTTTTCATTTCCTGTTCTACAGTTCAATCCTTTCCATTCATTTCAACTTTTTTTGTTCCCTCTACAATGTTCATCCTTTCCCTTCAGGTTTTGAGTACCACAGGCCTGACAATCACCAGTGCAAGACCACCAGTGAAAGACAAGATGTGCGTTCATGAACTCTCAAACTCAACAGGAAAAATTTTTGACCCAAAATTTTTGACCCAAAATTTCGACCCAAAAATTTTGACCCAAAATTTTTGACCCAAAATTTTTGACCCAAATTTTTGACCCAAAATTTTGACCCAAAATTTTCGACCCAAAATTTTTGACCCAAAATTTTGACCCAAATTTTTGACCCAAAAATTTTGACCCAAAATTTTGAACCCAAATTTTTGGGTCAAAAATCAATTTGCCTTGGGTGGATCTTTACTCCGTCGACCTTTACCATGCAGGGTCAAAACCTTGTGTCTTTTTGAAAATGGCAAAAAAAAAAATTCCGGAAAAAAATTGGGTTTTTTGAATTTTAAAAGTTTGGAACAAACTCTGCAGTAATTTTTGAGGAAGTTGAGCAAATTTTTTTTTTTCCAAAAAATTTTTTAGGGCTCCATCGGCCCCGCAGGAGCGTTTTAAAAAGACACAAGGTTTTGACCCTGCATGTTACTCCGCCGGACCTTTACTCCGCCGACCTTGACTCCGCCGACCTTGACTCCGCCGATCTTCACCAATCTCTACCCCGGCGGAGTAGAGATTCGCCGGGGTAGAGACCTGCCTTGCGACTCTAACCGAAGGTTTTTGTAATGAAAATGGCTTGCGACTCTAACCGAAGTTTTTTGTAATGAAAATGGCTTGCGACTCTAACCGAAGTTTTTCTCAATGAAAATGGCTTGCGACTCTAACCGAAGTTTTTTGTAATGAAAATGGCTTGCGACTCTAACCGAAGTTTTTTGTAATGAAAATGCTCTACGCGACTCTAACCGAAGTTTTTCTCAATGAAAATGGCTTGCGACTCTAACCGAAGTTTTTTGTAATGGAAATGCTCTACGCGACTCTAACCGAAGTTTTTCTCAATGAAAATGGCTTGCGACTCTAACCGAAGTTTTTTGTAATGGAAATGCTCTACGCGACTCTAACCGAAGTTTTTCTCAATGAAAATGGCTTGCGACTCTAACCGAAGTTTTTTGTAATGGAAATGCTCTACGCGACTCTAACCGAAGTTTTTCTCAATGAAAATGGCTTGCGACTCTAACCGAAGTTTTTTGTAATGGAAATGCTCTACGCGACTCTAACCGAAGTTTTTCTCAATGAAAATGGCTTGCGACTCTAACCGAAGTTTTTTGTAATGGAAATGCCTTGTGCGACTCTAACCGAAGTTTTTCTCAATGAAAATGGCTTGCGATTCTAACCGAAGTTTTTTGTATTGAAAATGGCTTGCGACTCTAACCGAAGTTTTTCTCAATGAAAATGGCTTGCGACTCTAACCGAAGTTTTTTGTAATGAAAATGGCTTGCGACTCTAACCGAAGTTTTTTGTAATGGAAATGCCTTGTGCGACTCTAACCGAAGTTTTCCTCAATGAAAATGGCTTGCGACTCTAACCGAAGTTTTTTGTAATGAAAATGCTCTACGCGACTCTAACCGAAGTTTTTCTCAATGAAAATGGCTTGCGACTCTAACCGAAGTTTTTCGAGACTGGAGGTCCTATGAACATGCAATGTGAATAGCCTCTATTCGAGCCAACCCCACTTTTCTCTACTGTACTGTTTTGTACTAGATAATAGCGCGGAGCTGGCTTTTTCCGTTTTTCGGATTTCATGCCTGTATGGTCCACTTCAACAGTGCGACGGTCTCCGGACCCACAGGTCCGCGGTTCGATCCCTGCGCGAAGTGTTTTTTTCGGTTTGAAGTTTTTGAGAATTTTTCGAGACTGGAGGTCCTATGAACATGCAATGTTCACCAGAACTTTGCTTCACCCGAACTTCGCCCGAACTTTGCTTCGCCCGAACTTTGCTTCACCAGAACTTTGCTTCACCCGAACTTAGCTCACACCGAACTTAGCTTCGCCCGAACTTTGTTTCGCCCGATCTTAGCTTCACCAGAACTTTGCTTCACCCGAACTTTGCTTCCCCCAGAACTTAGCTTCGCCCGGACTTTGTTTCGCCCGAACTTAGCTTGACCCGAACTTTGCTTCGCCCGAACTTTGCTTCACCAGAACTTAGCTTCGCCCGAACTTTGCTTCACCCGAACTTAGCTTCGCCGAACTTTGTTTCGCCCGATCTTAGCTTCACCAGAACGTCCGAACTTTGCTTCACCCAGAACTTAGCTTCGCCCGGACTTTGTTTCGCCCGAACTTAGCTTCACCTTCGCCCGAACTTTGCTTCACCAGAACTTTGCTCACCCGAACTTAGCTTCGCCCGAACTTTGCTTCGCCCGAACTTTGTTTCGCCCGAACTTAGCTTCACCCGAACTTTGCTTCACCAGAACTTAGCATTGCCCGAACTTAGCTTCGCCCGAACTTTGCTGTTCCCCGAACTTTAACTGCTGCCTCCAGTCTCGCCACGCGCCGGCCTTAGCCGAGCGCACGTACTTTGTAGTGGAAATGCCTTGTGCGACTCTAACCGAAGTTTTTCTCAATGAAAATGGCTTGCGACTCTAACCGAAGTTTTTTGTAATGGAAATGCCTTGTGCGACTCTAACCGAAGAGCTGCCCTCAACTTGGGAGGCTCAAGCAAGTACTCAAGAGAACAGCATCAGAGCCAGGCGCCTGGCTGCACCGTCTGACCGTGCGGCGTGTCACGGCGTGCCACGCTGACGTTCGGGGCTAATCGCGGTGACAGAACTGTAGTAGCTGGCCAGATGCTACAGCCGAGAGTCAGGCGAGACAACTGATCTCATCAGACTCATGATCCGTTTCTTGGCCTGACATACCAGTGACCACGGTCATTCTCCACTGTCCTTGTTGAGGCTGTGTCACACTGTGACTGTCACAGTGTCAGTCACTGAGTGACCGGACAGTGTCGCGGCAGCCGTAAACTGCACACCCACCGCACGTCTGCAGGATTCACCTCCAGATTCGGGGACCAGAACACAGGGTATCATGCAGGGTCAAACCCTTGTGTCTTTTTAAAACGCTCCCACAGGGCCGATGGCCCCCAAAAAAAAAATTTGGAAAAAAAAAAATTGCTCAACGTCATCAAAAATTACTGCAGAGTTTGTTCCAAAATTTTAAAATTAAAAAATCCCAATTTTTTTCCAGAACCAAAATTTTGGCCATTTTCAAAAAGACACAAGGTTTTGACCCTGCATGGTATCGCTGTAGCTGTCCGACTCCGAGTGCCTGGAGTGGAGAGCCTGGTCCAGTTACCTCTGGACAATGGAGCAGCAGCTGCAGCAAGGAACAGCAGCAGGACCGGGACTACTGGCTCAGTGGAGGGAAGGCGCCGCTGTCACGCGGCTGCGAGTCAGCCACAGTCACAGCTGATTTCACTTACGCAGTGAAGCCTGCAGTGAAGGAAGCTGTGTCCACCGTCGTGCAACCGGTGTGTGTGCAACCAGTTGCGGTGCAGGCGTGGGCACAACGACAGTTGATGACTTTAGGAAGGAATCAGCCATTCTTGCGTGAGCTGCAGATTCCGTCTGTCGGCAACAGTGTCCGACTGTGTCGCCACCTTGGGTTGTTAGCCCACCGTCCTCCGCGGTTCTGGCCATCTGTCTTGTAATCTGGGTTCAGTTCTCGCAGTTCACTGGGGGAATCCAGACAAGTCAAGTCACTTGAACAACACATGGGTTTAGGGGGGCGGCACAGAGCAATCACTCGTGAGTTCCTCTCTTGTTAAGTACATAGTACAAGACACAGTTTCCCCTCTTCTTCCCGTTCTGGTTGAATAACTCTGCGCCTAGCTGTTGACACTGACGGATTCCGAGTTTGGTTTCCTATCCGAGGCTATCGGGCACTGGTTCGGTTTCGGGTTGAGGTTCGGTTTCGGGTTCGGTTCTGCCACCATCACTCCTCAGAACTTCTGGGTTCGGGTTCGATTTCGGCTTTGGCTCGCCGTGCCAGGCGTGGGCGTCAACTCGCGACACGTGATGTCTCCATGTCACTGCCAATGTCAGCGTGGACGCATGCAGTGGCAATAGCAACAGCAACAGGAGTCCAGCGTCCGGCTGGACGAAAAGTTTTTTTTTTTCGCCGTAGGTATCCGGATGGTCGAGCCAACCACCCTTGGGTTTCAAGGTGAGTGGTCGGGGGTTCAAGCCCCTCCTCGGCAAGTTTTCCAGCATTTTCCTCGATTCAAATTTGTCAAAACAAATTTGTGCCCTTATATCCCAGTTTGGGATATAAGGGCACAAAATTTGTTTGAAGTGGGATATAAGGGCACAAATTTGTTTTGAGTGGGATATAAGGGCATTACACCCCTAAATTTTCAGGAGAAGGGCCATCTGACGGACCCCAGTACATGCCTGGCATATAGGGTGACGACGGCGTTCTACGCGGCGTGCGAGAGGATGCCACGACTTCTGCCTCTGATGGAGAGCATCCGGGGAAGGTACGCCGAGGGGGACCTACCCCTGGGGCCAGTTGGACTGGCGATGAGGAGCATGGAGGAGTGTGGACACATATGGGGACCAGGGCCCCTGTCTCGCACGCTGAGGAATGGTACAATGTTTGACCCGATAGCCTCGACACCCTCGAAGAGGGGGCATGAGGTGAGGGCGAATTTGAGGGCGAAGACGTGGTCCCGTCTGGTAGCGAGGCGGCCGGGATTTGAGGGTGCAGAGGGCTGACCTGGAGCGGACGAACTCCTTCTGGAGGATGCGTGAATGTCCCGCGCACACCGCGAGGCTTATACGTATAGCGTTGGCGGGAGGAGTGAACACGGCTGAGTTCACGTCGCGGATGAGGCAGGCCGGAGCTGAGCCGCAGGCGCCCAGCTGCAAGCACTGTGGAAGCGGCGACACCGACGGACGAGAAACACGTATTCTGGGACTGTACGGCGACGAGAGGCACATGCCGAGCTGATGGCGGCCAACCGGGCCGACCGGCCCAGATGCACGCTGGAACACGGAGTGGTAGTACCCGAGAATGCCCACTTCTCGAGGCGGCTCCCGGAGATGATGGCTGAAATCCTTGCGGAACGGGCAGGGCTCGAAGCACGAGGCTGGGTAGCCAGGAACCCCACGACCCCCTGGTCGAGAGCGGATGCGATGCCTGCCGAGAAGCTCGACCACCCCTTTGCGCGGATTGCCCCGGCATGGGCGTGGGAGCTGGGGACTACCGACGTTTTATGCGTTGGTAGCGTGGCTGTCAGACATGGAGTGGACCGAGAACGGGCAGGCGTCAATGCTAGAGCTTGCCATCGACTTTGAACTCTTTTCAGGCCTCAGCATACCGCTGCACGAGAATGCACCGAAGGGGGTGAGGGAGCGAGGAAACGTCCTGCGCTGCATGATCAGCGCGTTGGACAAGCTGGCGACACAGCAAGGGCTGGGGAGTTGCGAGAGAGGCGAGAGAGTATGCCCGACGACGTCGCTGTCGTTCATGGGCATCACGGGGATATCGGGGGTGCGGCCCAGGCCCCGCTTTCGCGAGGCACACACGGGGACGATCCTCGAAGAGCAGGTGAAGGGAAGCGATGTAGGGACGCAGTGCCCGACGTACCCGGACTGGACGGCCGAGAGAGCGGCGAGGTGGGCCCTGCCTGCCCCACCACAGCTGCACCCCGACCCCGTGCATATGCCGGGTGTCGGAGTAGAGAAAGCACTCGTCACCTGCGCGACCCACCACAAGGGGAAGTGTGAGGCGTGCCGAGCACTCGTCCGAAGGGACGTACCCACGGTAGAGATGTGCTGTCGGCACCATCACCACGCTGACGATGGGCAGCCGATCGCGGTGTGCGTGGAGCACAGCACGACGAAATGCGGCGAGTGCAAGACGGCGGCGGCGTGCTGCCGCAGCGGGCATCATGCCTGCCGCACGCATGGCAGAGGAACCTGCCAAGAATGCAGGAGGCTCCCTACGTTGACGCAGAGGAGACCGGCAGCGTGCTGCCGCCGCGGCCACCACCAACCCAACGAACCGAACGCCCCGGCAACCCCCGGACACAGCAAAAAGAAGAAGAGACCCCTCTCACCCACCCAGGTGGGCGTACAACGAGAAACGCCGGCGGGAAAGCGCGCGGCGCAGGCGCCGCCCGCCGTAGCGAAGCAGAAGACGGCGACGACCGGACGGGCGGCCAAGAGGCCACCAACGCCAGGAACCAGCGAACGACCAGAGGGTGCTCGGCATTTCGAAGGAGAGCCCGATTGCCGGCCGCAAGCGGAAGAAGGCGAAGGCGACCACACCCGAGTCAGGGGTGCAACGAAGAAAGAGGGAGGCCCTTAAAGCAAGCAGCTACCAGAAACGTCCGACGTCCCCAAGCACTCCAGTGCCCTCGAGAGTGAAAAACGTGCAAGCCTGTCCGCACCTGTGCCCCCACGCAATCTCCAGAACCGCAAGAAAGCCCAGCTCCCCTGGCGCCACAAGTACTCGACCTTGACGACGCAATGACAGGTGACGATGTCATAAAGTAACCTTAAGCGGCGACACAGTGCATGTTAATCCGTGTGGCTCATGTACTTAAAAGAACTCAACCACACAACAACAAGGACGGGCCAGAGCCGGAGTACGAGCCGTTTCGGGATCCGTCTCAATAGCCAAGTTGCTTTTCCCTCTGAAACCGAGAAGCCTTTGTTTGGGCCACCCGACCTTCCAAAAAGGGGGGGTCCGGGGGGCGGAGGGTGCACATTCCTGAAGCCAACAGCCCATTTCAAATTCATCCACCACTCAGATACTGTGTGCTGGTAAATCATTGGCACGAGTTGATGCAGACCGGAGATTACACGGAACAAGGCACTTGTGTCAACTCAGAAAGAATCTGTCAAGAACTCCGGGCTGCTTCTGAGCCTCGACTCCCTCACTCGGCCTAACCCACGCCTCCACCGGACCCCCACGACTTTTTTCATCGAAGGTCGTTTTTTGCACTTTTTTTTTTTTACTTTTTGAGCCGCCCGGATTTCCGAATTCCGTCAGCTGACGGAATTTGGAATGGGAAGCTAATGCCCTGACCCTGTTATTATTTGACACACGGCAGTCTGGATGCAGTTCAGAGCGAAACGTTGTCGCCTTTTCAGTGTGGGCACACTTTGGTGTGAGGAATCCAGGTTCTCTGTTGTCCAGCGAATTTGGAAAACTGAGGCAAAATGAAGCTAATAGCCTGAACAGGGTCAAATAATAAAAAAAAATGACAGCCAGGCGTGTGTCAAAGAAATGTTATTATTCGACCCCCCCCTTTAACACAGAGTCTAAAATCGAGAGAGCAAGAAGATGAGCTGGTCACGGAACTCCTCCCGTCCCGGTTCCGGGATCACATCGGCCCACATATGATGGAAGCCGGAACAATCACGGGGGAGGAGCTACGAATTCTGCTGAGGAAGAAGCCGAAGAAAAGCGCGTCAGGGGTGGATGGCTGGCGTATGGCTGAACTGCGGGATTGCCGCTCCCCCTGCTGAATGCACTTGCGGACGTCATGAACCTGGTCGAAGCAACTGGAGACTGGCCGGCAAGCATGACAACTGCGCTGGTGTCGATGGTGCCGAAGGATGAGAGTCAAGACCCGCTGCACACAAGACCGATAACCGTCACATCCGCCGTGTACCGCCTATGGGCCTGCCGCAGGCTGGCGGACATAGTACTGTGGCAAGAGGAATGGATCGAAGAAGGACAGAAAGGCTTTCGACCAGGTCACCGGATCGAGGACGTCTTGATGGAAATTGGGCTCGAGATGGAGGACGCCTTGTTAGACGGGGAGCCGCTCTACGGTGTGGCGCTGGACTTCCGGAAATGCTTCGACATGGTCCCACGAGAGATAGTACTGCGCTTAGCCGAGGACTTAGGATTGCACAATCGGGTTCTCAAGCCGCTGAGGGCTATCTACAGACTGCTCGCGAGACGCTTCAAGCTACCATTAGGGGTGGGCAGGGAGTTCAGTGTGACCAACGGTATCCTTCAAGGGTGCCCTGTATCCGTCATACTCATCAATGCCCTGCTGTCGGTAGTGATGAAAGCGGTCAAGAAAGAAGCGGAGGGTGTGAGTCCAAAGTCATACGCGGACGACGCCACACTGCTGTCCAGGCTGTCGGAGGCCGCCCTGCAAAAGGGAGTGGACGTAGTAGACGAGTTCTGCACACTCACCGGTATGGAGCTAAACCTCCAGAAGACGGTCGCGTTCTCGACGAGACGTAGGCATCAGTCGACTCTCAAACTCCGCAGCGTGGATGCGCTGCTGCGGTTTAGCAAATCCGTCAAGTGCCTCGGGGTCCTAGTCTCGACGGCGAAGAATAGGACGGAAAGGTCCGACTCGGAGAGGGTGGAGAAGGCGGCTGCCCTGGCGGAAGGCCTCCGCCATGCGCCGTTCCGGTACGAAAAGCGGGTCCGGATTGTGCAGTCGAATGTGCTACCGGCGGCGCTGTCAGGCTGCTCTTTCGCGCCGGTATCGAAGGTGGCGATGAAACGGCTGACGACGTCGGTGATGGGACTGATCTGGGGTGGATCCAACCCGAAGCGCGCGAGGGAGATGGTCCTAAACTTTCAGGAGAAGGGCCACCTGACGGATCCCGGTACATGCCTAGCATATAGGGTGACGACAGCGTTTTACGCGGCGTGCGAGAGGTTGCCACGACTGCTGCCTCTGATGGAGAGCATCCGGGGAAGATACGCCGAGGGGGACCTACCCCTGGGGCCAGTTGGACTGGCGATGAGGAGCATGGGGGAGTGTGGACACGTATGGGGACCCGGGCCCCTGTCTCGCACGCTGAGGAATGGTGCAACATATGACCCGTTAGCCTCGGCACCTTCGAAGAGGGGACATGAAGTTAGGGCGGACTTGAGGGCGAAGACGTGGTCCCGACTGGTGGCGAGGCGGCCGGGATTTGAGGGCATACAGAGAGCCGACCTGGAGCGGACGAACACCTTCTGGAGGATGCGTGAATGTCCCGCGCACACCGCGAGGCTTATACGTGTAGCGTTGGCGGGGGGGGTGAACACGGCTGAGTACACGTCGCGGATGAGGCAGGCCGGAGCTGAGCCGCAGGCGCCCAGCTGCAAGCACTGTGGAAGCGGCGACACCGAGGACGAGAAACACGTATTCTGGGACTGCGGAGCGTACTCGCACATACGGCGACGAGAGGCACATGCCGAGCTGATGGCAGCCAACCGGGCCGACTGGCCCAGATGCACGCTGGAACACGGAGTGGTAGTACCCGAGAATGCCCAATTCTCGAGGCGGCTCCAGGAGATGTTGGCTGAAATCCTTGCGGAACGGGCTGGGCTCGAAGCACGTGGCTGGGTGGCCAGGAACCCCACGACCCCCTGGTCGAGAGCGAATGCGATGCCTGCCGAGAAATTTGACCACCCCTTCGCGCGGATTGCCCCGGCATGGACGTGGGAGCGGAACAAGACCTGGGGACTACCGACGTTTTATGCGTTGGTAGCGTGGCTGTCGGACATGCAATGGACCGAGAACGGGCAGGCGTCAATGCTGGAGCTTGCGATCGACTTTGAACTCTTCTCGGGCCTCAGCATGCCGCTGCACGGGAATGCGCCGAAGGGGGTGAGAGAACGGGGAAACGTCCTGCGCTGCATGATGAGCGCGTTGGACAAGCTGGCGGCACAGCAAGGGCTGGGAAGCTGCATGAGAGGAGAGAGGGTGTGCCCGACGACGTCGCTGTCGTTCATGGGCATCACGGGGATATCGGGTATACGGCCCAGGCCACGCTTTCGCGAGGCACACACGGGGACGATACTTGAGGAACAAGTGAAAGGAAGCGATGTAGGGACGCAGTGCCCGACGTACCCTGACTGGACGATCGGGAGAGCGGCGAGGTGGGCCCTGCCTGCCCCACCACAACTGCACCCAGACCCCGTGCATATGCCGGGTGTCGGTATAGAGAAGGCACTCGTCACGTGCGCGACCCATCACAAAGGGAAGTGTGAGGCGTGCAGAGCACTCGTCCGAAGGGACGTTCCCACGGTAGAGATGTGCTGCCGGCACCATCACCACGCGAACGATGGGCAGCCGATCGCGGTGTGCACAGAGCACAGCACGTCGAAGTGCGGCGAGTGCAAGACGGCGGCGGCGTGTTGCCGCAGCGGGCATCATGCCTGCCGCACGCATGGCAGAGGAACCTGCCAAGAGTGCAAAAGGCTCCCTACGCTGACGCAGAGGCGACCGGCGGCATGTTGCAGCCGCGGCCACCACCAGTCCCAAGCCGAACGTCCAGTCAACCCCCGGACGCAACAAGAAGAAGAGGCCCTCCTCACCCACCCAGGTGGGTGTACAGCGGGAGACGCCACTAGGAAAGCGAGCGGCGCGAGCGCCGCTCGCGGCAACGAAAAAGGAGACGGCGACTTCTGCTTCGCTACGGCGGGCGGCGCCTGCGCCGCGCGCTTTCCCGCCGGCGTTTCACGTTGTACGCCCCCCTGGGTGGGTGAGAGGGGTCTCTTCTTTTTGCTGTGTCCGGGGGTTGCCGGGGCGTTAGGTTCGTTTGGTTGGTGGTGGCCGCGGCGGCAGCACGCTGCCGGTCTCCTCTGCGTCAACGTAGGGAGCCTCCTGCATTCTTGGCAGGTTCCTCTGCCATGCGTGCGGCAGGCATGATGCCCGCTGCGGCAGCACGCCGCCGCCGTCTTGCACTCGCCGCACTTCGTCGTGCTGTGCTCCACGCACACGGCGATCGGCTGCCCATCGTCAGCGTGGTGATGGTGCCGACAGCACATCTCTACCGTGGGTACGTCCCGGACGGGCGACCAAGAGGCCGCCACCAACGCCAGGCACCGGCGAACGACCAGCGTTGAAAAAGAGGGTGCTCGGCACCCCGAAGGAGAGCCCGATCGCCGGCCGCAAGCGGAAGAAGGCGAAGGCGACCACACCCGAGTCAGGGGTGCAACGAAGAAGAGGATGGCCCTTAAAGCAAACAGCTACCAGAAACGTTCGACGTCCCCAAGCACTCCAGTGCCCTCGAGAGTGAAAAACGTGCAAGATTGTCCGCACCTGTGCCCCTCCACGCAATCTCCAGAACCGCAAGAAAGCCCAGCGCCCCTGGCGCCACAAGTACTCGACCTTGACGACGCAATGACAGGTGACGACGTCATAAAGTAACCTTAAGCGGCGACACAGTGCATGCTAATCCATGTGGTTCATGTACTTAAAAGAACTCAATGCTTAACAGTGCTCACGTGGGCCCTCGTGATGTTCGCATCACGACAGTGACATGGTCGTTACCTGGTCGGGTTTCGCTCGCGACCGTTTCCTGAACAATCCTTCACTAAATCCGCGGTTAAATATCCTGGCCTCAGTGCAAACCCAAGAAACATTTTCCCCCTTTAACCATACAGGATAATCCCTGGAAGTCGTCAAAAATATTCAAATATGGGCTCCGCCCATGCAGGCGTACATCTATGATTTACCCGGTATCACGGGTATCCGGGTATACCCGGGCATCTATGCCGATCCGACCAATTCATTGCAATATCGTGGGTCATCGTCCAGTTTTTCCTGTGAACGTTTCGACATCCTGAACAAGAACAGACGGGAGGGTGAGTGGGTGGTGCGCCAACATGTCCACGCCTTTTGAAGTCCTCAGACGAAGGGCAGGCAGCCAGCGCCTGGCCCTGGATCGAAGCAACGGCGGGGCGGTGCCGCCCAGAAAGGTATATAGCAGGGTGGTACCCCCACCACCTCCGGCACCCGTGCCCCAAGGGGAAGCTGATGTAGCCATCGATTCGCCGACAGCACCTTCCTCTTCGTCACCTGTTCCCAAGGCCCCATCCGTGCTCGCCACTGTTGGTAAAATGAAAGAGGCTGTCCATGTATGCCCGCGCTTCGCACCGACTCGAGACAAACACGGCACGCCGCTGGTTTTCGAAGCATCCAGCGGAGACCTCAGTATATCGACCAATACAGAGACGCAGGACGGCAAGGCAGATGTGGAGCACAGGCGGTATAAATTCGCGCATGTGTTTCAACCTGATACTACTGAAGATGAGCTCTTCTCGCACATGTGGACCGAAGCCTTTTCGAAGCTCAAGCAGGGCTACCATGCAACGATTTTGTGCTATGGGCAGACGGGCTCCGGGAAGACGCACACAGTATGTTTTTGCTCATTCGAATCAGAATACTACCTGCTCGTCCGGAGGGAGATACCTATTTCCCCCCGGGAAAGATAAATATCGATCGTTTTTTTCCCGCAGAGGTATTCTTGCTCCCGAGCCGTCAGGCGAAAACGGAGCCAAAAAGCATGAAGGGGGAAAAGGGTCCGGGAAAAGGGTCCCGAGAAATGGGGGTTCTCCTGAGGTTGGGGGTTACAGGATAGACGGTGATTCTGGCGGCTTTAACTATGTCGTCTATAATGGTGGCGTTTCTATTTCTGGCGGATCAGGGGTTCGAATTTTCTTGTTACCTACCCCCCCCGTGCATAAGATGGATGAATAATTCGGGTTTTGGCGGTATCCATCTTAATCAAGGGGGGTATCCATCTTAAGCACGGGGGCACTGTAGACTACAATGTAGTCGCCTTACACGGGGGGTGTTTAACATGCAGGGTCAAGACCTTGTGTCTTTTTTTGGCCACCAAAAAATTTCCGGAAAAAAAATGGGGTTTTAAATTTTAAAGTTCTGGGACAAAAAACTGCGGTAATTTTTGAGGAAGTTGAGCAATTTTTTTCCATTTCTTTTTTTTTTTTTTTGGGGTCCGTTCAGGGCCTTATATATAAAAATTCCTCCCACGTAACTGTCCATAAGTTGCTCGGAGTTACTAAAAATCCCAGTTGCGGCACAACTGCACGTTTATGTATCCGACAGGGTGCACCTCTTTGGTTGTCACTACTGTCCATCACAGAGACTGTCCTTCGGAAGCAAAAGAGCCATGCGAAGAAGGCGAGTGTTAGGGTACTGTAGCAGTGTGCCAGGATCATTCAAGAACACTTGGCAGTAATCTGCAACAGCAGGGCGGACAGCCGCGGTCTTCGCTTTCTTGGCAACACGTCATGAAACAATTCACAAGCCAGAAATACCAGCGCCGCAGGCGCGGAAATTTTTTCAAGCTATTGGGCCAGTCGCAGGTTCCAAAATTGAGGCTGTACGTTGCTTCAACGATGATCCAAAGGTGCAGTATCCGGTGCTGTGTACTGCTAGTGTGACTGCTGTACTGTAGCATTACTACTGGGCCCCTCAGCCAGGGCATTCTGTGCTTTTTTTTTTTTTTGTTGCTCGGACTTGGTCCGAGCACCAGACCCATATTTAAGCCACTGGGTCCGTTTAAAAAAGACACAAGGTTTTGACCCTGCATGTTAAGATGGATTGGCATTCTCGCCCGTTATCCATCTTAGTCAAGGGGGTTTGGCTATCCATCTTATGCACGGGGGTCAGTAGGTATTTATTTATTTGACTCCGAGAACTCCGCTCACTGCTCCGACCACGTGTGGTCGCTCGGATTGGCGCCGCTCAAGCGGCCACCTTATGTCACTCGTTTGTTCGTAAAAATTGCTCCGTTCTTCTCCCTGACTTGTCCTGGATTAGGATGACACATACTACTACTACTAGAGGTAGTGTAGCGGCTTGTGCAGTCTATCGACACAGATTGTTGCTGCATAACAAGTTCGAACAACTACTACTGGCTCCGAGGAGCTGGAGGAGGAGCCGAGCGCTAGCTAGCGAGCGGGCACTACTTTTCATCAAGGAATCAATCTGGGTGTACTGAGGGGGAAACCTTGTCAATATTCAGCGTGTTCTGGTTCGCCAATCAATGTCCGCCAGATGCTCTTTGCTGCGGTAGCCCGAAGCCTAATATTTGGAGAATTGTTCTCGGGCGCTTCTGCGTTGTTTTTGCTGCCGTGCGCACGGTGTTCTGCTTTGCGCGATTGGTAGTTGGTTTATCTTGCGTGGGCCTTGCGCAAGCACAACTGGCCGTAGTGGATGGCAGGCACATAGTTCCAGATGACGAAGAAGCCTACCACACCCATTCTTCCTGTCCTGCTTAGCGTTGAGTACGGTGTCGGTGAAGTCCTTCATCAACTGCTCCTCCTTCATGCCCCCCATCTCCGCAGTGCACCCCTTCGTCTGAGCTTCGATGCATACCCAACCTTTGGTCTCAGTTTGGATTCCGGGGGCAGACGACGCTCTTTGCCGGCAGGCTTACAGAACGAACGAAGGGGAGATGACGCTTTTAATTGGGCAGCGTTGGTTGTGGCGTTTTTAATTCTGGCGGACAGGCAAATCCGCCAGAATAAAAAACGCCAGCATTCGCGCAGCACTGCCGGACGCTTTGAGGAAGAGTTCTGCACCTGAATCACCGCTCTGGCGCTGCTCACGGGCTGGGAGTGTGCACATTTTGCCGATTTGTCTTCGTTTCCTGTCATAATTTGCCTCTGGCTACAATAAAAGTTGGCCGCCAAAAAAAGGTTTGCGAAAAAATTAGAATGGCGCTTTCTTTCGTTTGTGCGCACTGACGGAACTCACCTGCTTTGGTAAGTTTCATGTAGTACGCTGCCAACTACAAATTCTTAGTAGTTGGCAGCGTTTGTAGCGTTTTTGTTCCAACAATGCATTGTTAGCACAAAACCGATTCTTATTTCAAAAGCGGCGCTGTACTTTGTAGAATTTCCATCACGGACTCTCAACAATTCAGGTTAACAACATGTTACCTCGCATGACTGAGGCCTGCTTCGAGTGGCTCCGAGGAGAAGGCAGCGACTACACAGTGCAAGTTTGCTATCTCCAAATTTATCTGGACTCCGTGTACGATCTTCTCAGTGGAACAAAAGCCGACAAGAGGGGGGAGGTATTGGATCACAAGGGAAAGACGCTGGACGCCTTGCCAAAACGGTACGTTCAAGTGACAACAGCAGCAGAAGCGGTATCTCTAGTCAAGAAAGGCAGCCGATGGAGGGCCACAAATCAGCACGCATTGAATGACCGCAGTAGTCGGTCACACACATTGTACTTCTTGACTATAGTTCGGAATCATGCAGAATCGGGGTCTTCCATTGAGTCGACTCTGCTTTTGGTGGACTTGGCGGGCAGTGAGCGGGCGCATAAGACCAAAGCTTCCGGAGAGGTCTTCCAAGAAGGCAAAGCTATCAACAAGGCGTTGACAACCCTCGGACGAGTGATGGAAGCACTCTCGAAGGGAGACAAGAGCGTGCCGTACCGGGAGAACATTTTGACGATGTACCTCAAAGAGACACTGACCAACTCGTTTTTTGCGTTGATCTGCTGCTGTTCGTCAGACGGGCGCGACGCTGACGAAACCAGGTGCACGCTAAAGTTTGGGTCCGTTGCGAAAAATGTATTGATTACTCGCAAGGCCAATGAGTTAATCAAGCTCCGGGCCGTCGCGCGCGAGAAGAAGCAGGAACATGCTCGCGAACTCACGGAAATGGCAAAGCATCACCACGAGCAAATCAGACAGCTCCAGAAGCAGATGCAAGAACACGAGGCAAACCGGACGCACTGGAAAGAAAAGGTCAGCGCCATGGAGCAGCAGCTCGAGCGTCAGCGTGCGAAACTCACTGGCGTTGAGACGGCCGCGAAGGATCTAGCAGACAAACTGTCCAACAAAGAAGCCGACTTTGAGAGTACCGTTTCCGCTTTGACAGCTATCAAGGAGAGGTACGCAGAGCTCGTCGAAGAGGTGAAGGTGTGCCTGAAGATTTTTCCAACCTTCCATGTCAGCAGGCCCGATTTCCTGCAGCTCAAAAAAGCAAAACATGAATCAGTCTATGAGCGAGTGCATAAAAATGATCTTGTGGATCTCATTCCAGTCCCTGAACCAACGAAACCGCGCACGAAACCTGCAAAAACGTGAGCCGGCGCGATCACTGTTCCTCATGCAATCACACGGTATCTGCTCAAGAACCCGCGTCTCCAAAGTTACTTCGTTCCGTACGCTCCACATTTTTTGCTTTCCCTGAAGTACCCAGTAGCCTTTAGTGTCTCCGCGGTGCAGTGTAATAGCTCTTACCTTGCTCTGTACAGCTGGAACAAGAAGCCCGTGTAGCTGCCGAAGCGACGACCGAAGCATTGCGCGCGAAGGAAGAGATGGCGTCTCTGCGTGCGGAGGAATTCGAGCGGGCGCTAGCCGAGAAGCAGCGAGAGATCGATGAAACAACGTCTATGATGCAACGAGCGCAGACTGAGGTCTCTGGGAAGCAACATGAAATTGACGAAGCTTTGTCCTCGATGCAGCGAGTCCAAGCGGACCTCGTTGGGAAGCAGAAGGAGCTTGCCGAGGTGCGACAGCAGATGGCGGAAGCCGCCGAGGTGCAAGAAAAGCACCTGCTGCAGCGCGAGATGGAGCTGGCCGACGAGATTGGTGGCAAGGAGCGCTGTCTTGAGGCCGCCCAGCACACGGTCCAGAGACTCAACGAAGAGCACCAAGCGCTTCGCGAAGAACTGGCGCTTGTTCAACAGGAATTAGATGCCGTGCGCTCGCAGCTCGAGACGATGCAAGAGGAGCTGGCCGACGCCAAGAGGCTGGCGGCGCATATTAAGAGCGACAGGGATCACAAGAGTGAGATGGCCAGCCGGTACCAAAGCGAAGCTAAGAGGCTCGCAGCTGCTGTGCACGAACGGGAGTCGGAGGCCGAGTCGCTCCGAAAGGAAGCGGAAGCCGTCCACCGTAAAGCAGACGCTGAAGTTAAGCAAGTCCGCCGCCTTCAGAGATTACTGACCCAGCAGCAGGACGAGAAGGTGTGTATTCGTATTTCGATGAGACCGAGTCCGATACAATGTGGCTTGCAACATGTTGCTCCGCGTCATTCACGGACTGGCTGTGATGTTATTGACCGCTTCCCTCCAGCTCCCGATGACTGGAGTGGCGCATGTGGTCATCAACGCCCCTGCCTCGGATCGGATCGCTCTGAAGACAGAATTAGCTCCTGCAATTGGCACGGACGCAAAGGCCCGTGACCTTGCGAGTTGCAAGCGAACACGCGAAATGATAGAAGCGTTTTTTGAAGCTAGTTCCGAGCCCCCACGCGCAACCAACTGGAGTGGTGAGGCTCGAGGGACATTCCGGGGGTCACCCTGTTTTTACAAAGTGCCAATCTTTTAACGAAGCACAGAAAGTATGGCCTTCCGCCAAACAACGTGTTTGCTATCCCCCTTCTGCCAACAATTCATCAGGGGATTAGCTTCTATATCCACATTTGGACTGTCAGTCCAAATTTGGAAAGGCCGCCGAGAAAAAAAGAAATAAAAAAGGGCAAACTACCTTAAATGTCCGGGTATAGTTTCAAATCCCCCTTATACGTCCGACATATTTTCATTTTGACACCGTAGTTTCGAAATGCCCCTTATATGCCCAACACATCCTTGACCTTACCCTTATATGTCCAACATATTTTCAAAATGCCCCTTATATGTCCGACATAGCTTCAATGATGTTTTCTCGCATGTCCTTATATGTCCGACATATTTTCAGAATGCCCCTTATATGTCCGACAAGCGCCATAAAGCCCCCCCCCCCCCAGGCATCTTGTTAAGAACCATCCATCCATCCATCAGCCGGCTGACCCCCCCCTCCCCCCCCCTCAGGCTATTTTCACTGTGGAGGGGGGAGACGCTACCTGTCACACTCCAAGGTGGTCACCACGGTGGGCAGAGAAGTAGCTTCATATACCCTATGTTGACCCCATACGACAGTGGCTTATATATGGGTCTGGTGCTCGGACCAAGTCCGAGCAACCAAAAAAAAAAAAAAAGGACAGAATGCCCCGGCTGAGGGGCCCAGTAGTAGTGCTACAGTACAGCAGTCACACTAGCAGTACACAGCACCGGTTACTGCACCTTTGGATCATCGTTGAAGCAACGTACAGCCTCAATTTCGGAACCTGCGACTGGCCCAATAGCTTGAAAAAATTTTCGGCGCCTGCGGCGCTGGTATTTCTGGCTTGTGTATTGTTTCATGACGTGTTGCCGGCACACTGCTACAGTACCCCAACACTCGCTTTCTTCGCATGGCTCTTTTGCTTCCGAAGGTGATGGACAGTAGTGCCAACCACAAAAAGGTGCACCCTGTCGGATACATAAACGTGCAGTTGTGCCGCAACTGGGATTTTTAGTAACTCCGAGCAACTTGTGGACAGTTACGTGGGAGGAATTTTTATATATAAGGCCCTGCCATACCAGCCTACTAGCTTGGGGGGGGTCAGCTGGTCGCCAGACCAGAGTTGGTCTGGAACCTGGTCTGGGTCAAAAAAAAAAAAAATCTCAGCTACCGTCCCGCTCTTAATTTATGAATTTCTAATTTATGAATACAGCCAAAAATAAATAATTATTCATAAATTAGAAATTCACTAAACAGGACCCCACAAATTAAAATCATGGCTTCCGTCCCTGAGCTCTTCAGGGCCGTTGACGAAAGGGCGCTTGACGACAGCGTTGTCGAACTTGGGAGAAAGCCGGCTACCAAACGAACGGTCCTTTCGGCGGATGAAATTCGGAAGCTGACCTGGAGAAAACGGTGGGGTAGCACCATGGGGAAAATTACCCTACAAGCGCCACGTCAAGTACCAGTGCCTTGCTCAAGATATTGACCGCCTGAACCGTGAATCCATCGTGTACTCATGGGCCGCCTCTGGTGTGCACCGAGCACTCGGTCTTCAGCAACCCGTGGACTCAAAAGGAGCCCCCATCACTGTCGTGTTTGACAAGTACAAAGCCCTCTACGACGAGGAGAAAAACTGGGACAAGGATCTTGTCGAGACTGTTGAGGAGGAAGGCAATTCTGACATCACCTTGCCAATCTCAAGCCAAGAGATGGCCCCAGCGGCAGTGCCCGCGACACGTTCAACGCAGCCTGCTGCAAAGCCTCCGGGCAAACGCGGACCAGGGCGCCCTCCGTCGAAGGCGAAACCCCCTCCGAAGAATCAACCAACACTGAACTCTTTCTTCGCGAAGAAACGAACCCTCGAAGCGTGTGCTGAAGGCGAGCCTGAAGCGCAGAGGGTTAAGGACGAGTGAACTGGCAAGCCTTTCCCCCCTTTTCCCGCTAACGTTATCTCGGCCGTACTCTTCACCAACGGTTTTGCCCTGCAGCTAGCGAGTCTTTCGCCATTTTTCTTTTACGTTTTCGGCCTGACAACGTACCGTTCTGTCTGTACCGTACCGTCTGTACCGTACCGTGTACTGTACCGTCTGCTGTACCTCAGTTTCAAAATGTCGGGACGAAATTAATTAATTTCAGTCCAAAATCTTCGGGCCGATGAAAAAATAGTTATTCATAAATTAAAACCCCCGCTAATTAAGAGCGCGCGAATAAAGAGCCTATAAATTAAGAGCGGGACGGTATTATTATTTTCCCGGAGGAACCGGCTACCCACAGTGTACTACACACTGTGTACTACAGTGTGTACAGGGTACCACAGTGTACTACTACCGTGCACCACGGGGTACCACAGTGGTACCACGGGGTACCACATTGGTGCCACCGTGTGGCACCAATGTGGAGAAGCACATCGACCAACATGTTTGCGCTGCTACACAATGCAACCGCTACCAGAACAGGATTGGGAGAAAGTGGAAAATGGGGCCAAAGAAAGTGCATGACATTCGCGGTCTACAGAAACTGGGCTCGTTTTTTCGCTCAGCTAATGTGCCTGTGCGGGAGGTGGTGCTGCCGACGGAAGGTGTCATCGAACCTTTCGACGGCATTTCCAGAGACAAACAATCTGTTTGCCATTGCTGTTGTCCTGCCAATGGGGACAGCATCGGTCGAGCGTGTCTTTTCAAACATGAAAAGGGTGTTGACAAAAGCCAGGAAGAGGCTTCACGAGCAGACGCTGACCGACGTGCTAATGCTCGGGCTCAATGGCCCGTATGAACGTGGCAGCGGCATCCCGAGGAGCGCTATGGAGGCGTACCTCAATGCGTGGATTGCGAGCCCAAGAACGCTGAACTTCGCCACGTGGCCGGAGTATGAAGCGTGCGTCGACAAAGTGGGGGTCATGCGCAAAAATATGATGACTAACCCAAGGCTGCTGCAATCGGCCCTTCATTGACGCTGTTGTAGGCCCACTCGTCCCTTTGTTTCCCACTGACGCTGTTGTAGGCCCACTCGTCCCTTTGTTTCCCACTGACGCTGTTGTAGGCCCACTCGTCCCTTTGTTTCCCACTGACGCTGTTGTAGGCCCACTCGTCCCTTTGTTTCCCACTGACGCTGTTGTAGGCCCACTCGTCCCTTTGTTTCCCACTACTCGTCCCTTTGTTTCCCACTGACGCTGTTGTAGGCCCACTCGTCCCTTTGTTTACCACTGACGCTGTTGTAGGCCCACTCGTCCCTTTGTTTCCCGTAGCAGGCGTATGGTTTCTTCGTTCTTCGTCCACCATCCACCGCTATCCGGTACGACTTCGCTCTGCAGGCATTCGTTGCCGAACGGGGGTGTCTGCCCTCCTGTGCACAAAAATTGGATACAGACCAGTTTACCAGTTCTGGGCTCGGGGGTCGAGGTCAGAGCTAGTATGCTGTGCCATACGACATCCAGGGGATAAGCTTCTATATCCACATTTGGACCGTCGGTCAGAATTTGGAAAGGCCGCCGGGAAAAAAAAAAAAAAAAAAAAAAAAATGGCACTACCGTGCAGGGGTGTTTCTAAATCGGGACCCGGTACCCGCTTTTCCTGGAAAAAACTTTTTTTCCCGGTTTCGTTGCTGGGGGCTTCGTAACCAAAAAAACTTTTTTTCCCGGTTTCACTCTCCTTGGTATTACCCTTTTCCCCCAATGTTTTTTAGCCAAAAAAATATTGTATCCACTCAACTTTGTTGTTGCGGACGCAATCGTCCAATCGAAGAAACAGAAACGCCTCGTTATTGGGCTCAGCCCGCCGCGTTGTGGACGAGGGGGTTGTATGCCTGCCGGGTTATTTGCATTGCATATAGCCTGTCTGTGTCCGGTGTAATAGAGACATAGTCGAGCAAGCCGCTATAATCGGGGCAACCCAGGCGTGGTCAACTAAACTCAGCTTCAGCGGGGGGTAGGTGGATTGGCTCAACAAGCTCTGTGCAGCATCCTCTGTGGCATTCATTACGGTAGGTTATTCCCTACTTCCCATCACACGAACAATCATAGAGAGGGGTAACACCAACACAATTACCGGGTATACCAAATGGTGCGCAGGACAGCTCTCTCCGTCTAGTGTCGTTGTTGAAAGTGCCTTCTCCTTGCTCAGAATGCTGCGTGGTTTGTACAGAACCACTGTTGGTGCGCAGACGATCTCACAGGAGCTGGTAATTTGCTGCCTCCTGCCGCAAGGCGCTGCCGAGCGCACGGAGCTGTTTCACGAAGCCACCACTGCCTTTCTTGTTCAGAAGCCCCGCCGCTTTACAAAGCGCAGGTCTCAAGGAGTACTCTCTGGCACTGGCACAGTGGACTACAACGAAGCTATCAACATCCTCTACCCAGTTCCACAGGCCCAGGAAGACGAAGACCCGTATGGCCTCGCCGCCGAACCCGATGGTTCTGACTTGGAAGATGATGCCTTGTCCATCGTAAGCCTCGCCACGACTGACTTCGATGACACAGCTCCCTCGCAAGGGCAACGAGAGACAACAGTCTCCCAGCCACGTGTGACCTTCTCACAAGTTTTGGACGAGGACGAGAGTGATGACGAGCAACCGGAAAAGCGGAGACGCACTGCACCCTCTTCCGAATAGGCGCATTCTTGCGCGCCCTTGGAACCTTGGCGGGGGCTTGTACACCCCCCCCCCCCCTTGGAGCCTTGGCGTCCAGCAGACACAAAATCAGGCCCAAATTAGCCCGAATTACCACCGCGGGGGCTTGTACACCCCCCCCTTGGAGCCTTGCAGCGCCCATTTTGCACTGGCGAAACCGGGAAAAAAACCGGGACCCGCATCGCCTAAAACCCAAAATACCCCCGGAACCCCGGGCACCCCTGGTTATAGCCAGCGGTCAGGTGTCGTGGGTGGGCAGCGGTAGTGGGTGGTCATGGGTGGGAGGTTGTGCAGTGGGTGGTGCGGTGGGCAGTGGTGGTGGTGGGTATGTAGTGGGCAGTGAGTGGGTGGATGATGCTACACTACGGTTACTGCACCTTTGGATCATCGTTCTAGCAATGTACACCCTCAAATTTGGAACCTGCTGCACTGGCCCATTAGCTTGGCAAAAATTTCCGCGCCTGCGGCGCTGGCATTTTTGGCTTGTGTATTGTTTCATGTCTTGTTTTTCGCCAAGAAGACCGCAGTTGTCCGCCCTGCTCTGTGGTGGGCAGTAGTGACAACCACAAAGAGGAGCACCCTGTCGCGTACATGAAAGTGCACGTGACTCGCACCAACTTTGCCGCAGTCCCTGTGACTACAAAGCGGCTATTCTTGCTGTTTGGATACCTGCAGCGCTGACCCATTAGCTTGAAAAAATTTCCGCGCCTGCGGCGCTGGTATTAGCTTACGTAATGTTACATGTCGTGTTGCTTGCCAAGAAAGACCGCAGCTGTCAGCCCTGCTGTCACAGATAACCGCCAGGCGACACTTGCCTTCTTCGCATGGCTTTTTTGCTTCCCGAAGGACAGTCTCTGTGGTGGACAGTAGTGACAACTACAAAGCGGCTAGCAATTCTTGCTGTGTGGCGCTACCTTCGATGAGCAAAACCCACTTGCACGTGCCGCATTTCGTCCGAACACCCCACACCCTCACCACAGTGTAGGTCTGAGCTCCACACGCACCAAGGACCCTGAAAAGTGCTCTGTACAACATTTGGTAGGATTTTACGGGCTCAGAGCTCAAGCTACTTCCCTGACGGTGGGCGGTCAGAAATTTTTATTTTATTTTTTTTGCCCCAAATACCCCAAATACCACACTTTGGAAAATTTTTGTGGGCCCACTTTTGGCAGGGAATTTTGACCATTTTACCTTAGAGAATTTGACCACCCAGGCTCCAAGGCAACTGCACTGTATACATATAGAGGGGGGGGGGCGGCTAAGTTGGATGGAAACGCCGTTTCTTTTAGTTTTTTCGAAATATGGAAACGGAAACGGAAACGGAAACGGAAACGTTTCCGTTTCTTTTAAAAGAAACACCGGAAGGTCATGCTGAGGGGTCCTATAGGATACCACTTCGCGGGTCCTTCTGTGTGTCCGTCAGGTGTCCGTTTCCAGCCAAATTTTGGCTTTCCTTTCAGAGGGCGGGAGCACCTTCTTCTTTTGATCTACTAGCGGGCACTTCTTTTCCTCCGTCTTCTGGCGGGCTCTCTGACTCTTCAGGGCCCTTCCTGGGCTGTTCTTCGACTTGGCTCGGCCCCTTCTTGTGTGTCGTCGCGGTCTCGTTTGTGCAGAGCAGTCGCTGATGCTCACCGCTTTCTTTCATCGGCGATCTGACACGAGCAAATAGGTAACCACAAGCTAATGATGCAGAATGTCGTCACATGCGGATGCTGAGGTTTTCTGACACCAGATTCCACTCTTCTGTGCCTACCACTTCGTCCTCTGCTGCTTCCAACCCACGTTCTCATGTTTACTTGTATCGGCGGCCGTGCCGAGTGGGGCTTTTTGAATCTGCCGTCCTCTTCTGCATTGTCGGTGGGGTTCTTCCTGCCGTCGCTGTCTATGCTCCGACAACACCGCCCGATGGTGCCCCTTCCGGTGACGGTTGCCACCCGTCGTCGTATGCAAGGTGCACTGTGGCAAGCGATGTTTAACGCACACGTTACTGCGTGGCCATCGCTTTTCTGGCGGGTTCAACATTGCCCCGGCATACGTGTGCCCTTCTCACCTCCTGATGCTGATTGCACTCCCTCTTTGTCTTACGCCGCCGAAAACCCCCGGTCTTGTAGCCTGTGGCGCGGCGGTGCTCCCGCTGTCCTGAACGACCGTATCTGTATAGCCTATTATTGGAAGCGGATGTGCTTTCCCGATCGTCTTCAGCGCGTTGGCCAACGGCCTCGCATAACAGAGCATCGTCGCCACAACAGCCATTGGTATAAAGAGCTGCAGACCTCAAAGTCATCACAACCGGATGCGTGTGGTTGCGTCTGCTCCACGCGGTCGCAACTCTTATGCTTCTTTCCTCCCTCTTTTTCGGAGCCACCTTGTCCATGGTTTCCCACTGGATTGCGGGGTCCGCCGTTCGACACACATTTCCGGTCGGACCTTCAGCCAGTATACTAGTGGCATACCAGCCGTTTCTTTTGAAAAGAAACGGCGTTTCCATCCACCGCCAAAAAGAAGGAAACGGAAACGGAAACGGAAACGTTTCCAACGTTTCCATCCTACATAGCCCTAGGGGGGGGGAGGGACAGGGTCTTTATTAGCGGCCCAGGGTCTTTATCCGCGGAAAAAAAGTCTTTATTCGCGCCCGAAAAGTCTTTATTCGCGCACAAAAAGTCTTTATTCGCGCACAAAAAGTCTTTATTCGCGCCCAAAAAGTCTTTATTCGCGCAAAAGTGGCTTTTTACGCGGAAAAAGCGCTCTTTTCGCGGGAAAAAAGTCTCTATTAGCGCTCGCTAATAGAGACTTTTTCCGAAGTTTCAGAAAAATTTGCACGGCGGTCAAAAAATTCGTCAAATTTTTGGGCTAAATTTTTGGGTCTCAAATACCCCGAGATGGACAACCGACTCCAGATACACAAACTCTTTCGAACGCTGCACACGGGTATCCTTCAAGTGACCTCTAACTATCATGTTGCATAAGGCGTTATCCGGATCTGAAAGCCGAAGACTTTGTAACACTTTACCGCAACCGAAGTCGCGAACCGGGTTCGGCTTGCACTGCAAAAGCAGCATAATTGTGTCTTGCGCACGAGCGCGGAAATCCGCCACCCGCCATTCGGCTAGATATTGCAAGAACACAATTGCGAAGCGTACTGCAAACGGATAGTGTTACAAAGGCGAACGAATCATGCGGGAACCTATGGAGGGGCCCCTCGACAGCTTTCAGAACACGGCAGAGTGAGCCACGATACGGATAAGCGTGTGCACATTCTACTTCCGGTTGATCTGCATTTCCCGAACGCAAGCGAAGGACGGTGGGCTAACAACCCAAATGGCCACAGACGGAGTCTGAGGCTCTCCACATTACATCACGCAAGAATGGCTGATTCCTTCCTGAAGTCATCGGCTGTCTTTGTGCCCACAGGAAGCGCGAACTGAACGCAAGGACCTTCCAGACGTGGAACACTGTACGGAGAGAAGACCACGCAACGGAGCAGGCGCCCACAAGCAGTTTCTAACAGGACTAATCCCTCACACCGAAGTGATCATGAGTTGCCTTAACGAAACGAACCTTGTGGAGCTGAACTCAGGCTGATAGGTGGGCCGTCTACAACTTAGCACCGGTCAGCAAGTAAACGTATCCGACCCCTGGCACAGAAGGCACGCGGTGGCTATCGGTAAACTGCATCGCGCACTCAGACAGAATTGACAGCATGTACTTGGAACCCCTTCTCACGATCAGTAACCTGGACGACAATTACGCCGGAAGAAAGAAAGGACTGACGAATATCCTCGGGCTGCTTCGAAAATCTTCACACAAAATACATGGGTCAAAAGGGATTCCCCCCCAGAAAAAAAAGACACCAGATACGCAAACTCTTTCGAACGCTGCACACGGGTATCCTTCAAGTGACCTCTAACTATCTGTTGCATACGCGTATCCGGATCTGAAAGCCGAAGACTTCGTAACACTTTACCGCAACCGAAGTCGCGAACCGGGTTCGGCTTGCACTGCAAAAGCAGCATAATTGTGTCTTGCGCCCGAGCGCGGAAATCCGCCACCCGCCATTCGGCTAGAGTGCAAGAACACAATTGCGAAGCGTACTACAAACGGATAGTGTTACAAAGGCGAACGAATCATGCGAGAACCTATGGAGGGGCCCCTCGACAGCTTTCAGAACACGGCATAGTAAGTCAAGAGTCGGATAAGCGTGTGCACATTCTACTCCCGTTTGATCTGCATTTTCCACCTTACCCCCCTTTCTTTGATCTGCTGTGTGTATTTGCAAAACAGTTCCGGCACGGCGGGTTTGCGGGTTTGGGTTTGCGGGTTGCGGGTTTGCGGGGTTTGCGGGTTAGGGTGCGCGGGTTTGCGGGGTTTGCGGGTTAGGGTATGCGGGTTTGCGGGTCTCGGTATGCGGGTATTAGGGTTGGCGGGTTCGGGTATGCGGGTTTGCGGGGTTTGCGGGTTAGGGTATGCGGGTATGCGGGTTTGCGGGGTTTGCGGGTTAGGGTATGCGGGTTTGCGGGTTGGGTTGCGGGTTTGGGTATGCGGGTTTGCGGGTTTGCGGGTTAGGGTACGCGGGTTGCGGGTTCGGGTATGCGGGTCTTATGCGGGTTTGCGGGTTCGGGTATGCGGGTTTGCGGGTTTGCGGGGTTTGCGGGTTAGGGTATGCGGGTTTGCGGGGTTTGCGGGTTAGGGTATGCGGGTTTGCGGGTCTGGGTATGCCAGCCTCCAGTGATAAGAGGCGCTCTGCTGTGGCGGCCCTAACTATCGTCATCGGGCACGATGGTCGCTGGAGCTTGGGGGCTTCTGGTGGAAGTGGCGCAGGGTGTAGGGCTGCAGCCTGACGGTTTGGAGGTTGTTGATCGGGGGGATGGGAAGCTGGTTTGGAAGTGGCGGTGCAGGTGGCATGGTGGCGAACCCCCTCCCGCAAGATCTCGAGCTTGGGAAGTAGAAACTCGCTATCGGTTAGTCGTGATGAAAGAGTATAGTGTACAAAGCAATTTACGTGTACAGCAAAGCGATTTACAATAGTTGCGTTGATCAAAGCAGCTTGAGGATCCGGGATTCAAGGGTCGTATCTGGGTCGTATCTGTGGTTATCAGGGTGTGTGTTTATCAATGGGGGTTGGTCTGTGTTCTGGGTTTGGGCAATTTTTTGACCAGAAAATTTCGACCAAAAAATTTCGACGAAAATTTTGGCCAAACTTTTTCGACCAAAAATTTTGACCAAAATTTTTGACCAAAAAATTTCGACCATAAAATTTTGGCCAAAATTTTTCGACCAAAATTTTTGGCCAAAAAATTTCGACCAAAAATTTTGACCAAAAACTTTCGACCAAAAATTTCGACCAAAAATTTTGACCAAAAACTTTCGACCAAAAATTTCGACCAAAAATTTTCGACCCAACTTTCACAACTTTTTCCGCGGGAAAAAGTCTCTATCCGCGGGAAAAAGTCTCTATTCGCGCCGAAATAGCTATTTATTACCTGTTAATAATGTGTGCCTTGCCTGCCTCATGCTCTTCCGCACTTACTACTAGTAGCTCTCAATGCCCGATAGACAGTGCGTTGTGAATTCAAGCTAATCCGAGGCGGTGATTTTTATTGTCGTTGTGAACAACCGAAGATGCGAAAGAAGCTGCTTTCACAAATAGTACACCGGCTACGTTACTGTGCGGTAGACCCGACGTGTAGAAACCAGAACCTGCTGGTGTCCCACCCGACGAAAGCTTTGAGCAGTTGATCGGTGGGCTCAATGGTCGTTAGCACGTCCCGAAACTACAAAGAAACGTGACTTCCAGGCATTCGAAATGCCTGGACAAAGCACCACGACGTGTTGACTGGCACACAACGCGCGCGCCACAGGCTACAAGACTGGTTTTCCGCGGCGGCGTGAAAGAGGAAGCACGCAATGGGAGAGTGCCTCCAACACTAGAAAGCGGAGCACATAGCAGTGAGCAACGACACTATTTGTGGAATGTGCGCAACACAAAGCCTTGCATGCAAACAGTTCACAGGCGGACAAAGCCAGCACCTGTTGCACATTCATGTTGGGAAGCTCGGCAAGAATCGTGGGTTTTAGGGAACCCACTACTGTAAATGCACTGTGTCCGGTGCGATGCCAAGGCGATAGGAGCGCTATGAACGACAAACCGAATCTACGGACCAGAGTTTGAATGTGGTCGGAAGCCCGCATTATTCCAGTGTCTGAAACCTGTCACGACATGTCTCTGACCTCACCGTGCAGGGATAGCACTGTCGTTTGCACTGTGTTTGCTAAGCCATACAAGCTCAGGGACTTTCCCAAGAAACCAACCAAAGCCCTCGCAACTCGGCCTGTCTCGCGAAAACTGGGGTTGCCCAGGCGGTTTGTGGTGTCTGGGCACCGGTGGTCACGGTAGTGCCGTGGAACCCCTCGAAAACTCTCAAAACACCCAGGACTTGGGTGGATTTTGTCTAAATCACTAGTCATTTTTACTAGTGCACTAGTCATTTTTACTAGTGGCACTAGTCATTTTACTAGTCAAAATTTTGACTAGTAAAACCACTAGTCAAAGTCAAAAAAGTCCTTGACTAGTGCACCGTGAGTGAAGCTGGTAAACGTTGAGTAAACGCGTTTACTCCAAAATGAGTAAACGTAAACGTTTATAAACGGTAAACGTTTACGTTTACTCGTGGTAAACGTTTACTCGCCTACAGAGCACGGTTAGACCATACTTGGCCTCTTGGCAACCCACGTTCCATCAGGCTGGCCATCTCTTGTATGGCGGTGTCAAGCATCACCCCACCGAGTTCTTCGGGCGTTGGGGGTGTACTCATCATGTGCTGATAGCCCGCACAGGACTGAAACCATGGTCAGGAACGAACGACCAGTAGCCTTGTTAAACCCGATGGCTTCTTCATAGAAGAAGTCCCTGATGGCTTCGTGGGCGTCCACTGAAGTGGGGAGTTAGGAATTGCACCATATTCAGCTGCTTCGTCTTGGCTTTCTCGTTTTTCACAAACAAAACTACGCATTTCTTCTGCTGCCTTCAGCTTGACGACGAAGGCGGGTGTGTGCTACCACCATGGGATCTTTTGGAGCGCAGCCGCCAATGCCGCTGCCTTGGCCGAGCAGAGGCGGTGGAGAAGGCCTTATCGCAGAACTTGCAGGTTACCTTGTGCATCTTCGATCCGGGTACTTCCGTGATTGTCACCCCCTCCCAGGCGTCTCCTTTGCGCTTGTTCGCCTTTTGTGACGAAAGGTCCGTCTGGATGTATACTTAGTTGCCCCTCTTCCTTGATTGATTGCGTTTCCAGTGGATGCCGACCTTTATACAGTAAACGCTTACACAACGTTTACTCAACGTTTACTCAACGTTTACTCCAAAATGAGTAAACGTAAACGGTTATAAACGGTAAACGTTTACCGTTTACCTGGAACACTGCCCTAGGGGGTGCGACTCTGGTTAGGAACCCTGTACGTTTAATTATTTTCAGTGTATTTTCGTACTCCTGAGGCGTGCTCGGGGGTTTCTTCCCCCGAAACAGGTTGTTGGCGATTTTTGACCCCAAGGCTGGTGAGGGGGACGCCGAGAAACACGAAAGAAGGGCTAAAAGTGGTGAAAATGGGGCATTTTGGCCAGTCTGGCAGTGTGGCTAGATGTGGCTGATTCCCAATGTGATCCTTGGAACACCCGCGGAACACCTTCAAGCGTCCCCGGAACACCTCGGAGTGTCCCCGGAACACCTCGGAGTGTCCCCGGAACACCTCGGAGTGTCCCCGGAACACCTCGGAGCGTCCCCGGAACACCCCGGAGTGTCCCCGGAACACCTCGGAGCGTCCCCGGAACACCTCGGAGCGTCCCCGGAACACCTCGGAGCGTCCCCGGAACACCCCGGAGTGTCCCCGGAACACCTCGGAGCGTCCCCGGAACACCTCGGAGCGTCCCCGGAACACCCCGGAGTGTCCCCGGAACACCTCGGAGCGTCCCCGGAACACCTCGGAGCGTAACAACAAGCACGCGTACAGGATGGGTATCATGGAAGGGATCATGGAAGAAGTGGGGATCATGAAAGAAGCAGGAGTGGAGATATTTACTATTACTATTGATGTTAGGTCCAATGACGATGTGCTCTTGCTTCTCTCCCTTTTCTTGGCTGTATACGCACAACAGAAATCCGAGGTGTTCCGGGGACGCTCCGAGGTGTTCCGGGACAGGCCGCACCGGACCTACCCGGGACAGGCCGCACCGGGCCTACCCGGCAGCCGAGGCAACATAGACCGCACCGGGTCTACCCGGCAGCCGAAGCAAGATAGGCCCACCGGGCGGCAGGGGAAGGTGTTCCGGGGACGCTCCGAGGTGTTCCGGGGACGCTCCGAGGTGTTCTGGGGACACTCCGAGGTGTTCCGGGGACACTCCGAGGTGTTCCGGGGACGCTCCGAGGTGTTCTGGGGACACTCCGAGGTATTCTGGGGACACTCCGAGGTGTTCCGGGGACGTTTCAAGCTGTTCCGGGGACGCTCGAAGGTGTTCCGGGGGTGTTCCAAGGATCGCATTGGGAATCAGCCACATCTAGCCACACTGCCAGACTGGCCAAAATGCCCCATTTTCACCACTTTTAGCCCTTCTTTCGTGTTTCTCGGCGTCCCCCTCACCAATCTTGGGGTCAGAAGTCGCCAAAAACCTGTTTCCGGGGTGGAAAACACCCGAGCACGCCTCAGGAGTACGAAAAAACACTGAAAATAATTAAACGTACAGAAGACCCCTAGTTAAATGGCTGGAGTCGCACCCCCTACGCTCCCCCCCCCCAATGTTGGCACCCTACCTGTTTTTTTGTTTTTTTGTTTTTTTGTTTTTTTGTTTTTTTGCTGTTTTTTTGCTCTGGAGGTTTGTGTTTTTTTGCCCTGGTGGTCTGCTGGTGCACTCTTGCTGGCTCGGGTGAGCCAGGGTCTTCCACATGCAGGCCAGCGGTCTGGTGAGGTGGCATTTCGAGTACTTATCAGAAGCTTTTGAAGCAGTCTGCAGAACTATCAGGATTGTTGAGCAGTAGCTGAATGGGCTTGGCAGGCAGAATGTGAAAAGCTGGGCGTTTTTTGGTGGCCTAGGTGCAGTGTAGCAAGGTTCGGCCGGGCGTGTGCACGAGTATTTGGGTTCACCAGGAGGGCCTTGTTTTTTGTTTTTTTGCGTTTTTTTGTTTTTTTGTTTTTTTGTTTTTTTGCTGTTTTTTTGCTCCAGGATTCGTTTTTTTGCCTACATTGCCCCCCCCCCCCCCCCCCCAGGGGTACCTGTAATCCGGGGCCCGGGCCCTGGAAAATTATCCAGGGTTTTTGGCCCTGAACGATTACCAAAGGAAAAACTCTCTGGTACGAGATGCAATTCGTTTACAATTCCATTCCAGGGCCCCAGACTGTCCTTGAGCTCAACGGATTCAAAAGCGTTCAAAAACGTCCTCGGAATGTATTTTTCGACACAGCCACAAAACCTGAAGGAGGTTTTCAGGTTCTGGCAGGTCTAGCTGGCTACCACGGCTCAGCCACCTAAGGTCACAGGTGGCAAGGTGGGCGTTGAAAAAAAAAATTTTTTTTTGGGCCGGAATCCCTAAAAACCCGCATTTCGGAAAGTTTTAGTCCCACATTTTTCCCAGGGCATTTTGACCATTTCACCTTAGAGCCTCCGCCCGCTCAGCCCCTATGGTAAATGCACGACTGTGAGCTTTTTTTATCAATTTTATCAAGTTTATTTCTTGATTTTCTCTCGTCTTGCTCTCCGCTTGTTGTGGAAGCTGCAATATTGAAGATTCCATCCTTGGATGGCGTGATTACCGTGGGCCTGGACCCTATCTGGACCCTAGCGCTAACCCGGGGCCCGGGGCCTGGGCCCCGGAGACCCTGGATTTACAGGTACCCTTGCCCCCCCCCTTTTTTTAATCTGACGAAGGAAGGATGCGATAAACATTGGAACCAGAAAGTTGTGAAAGCACCGGAACAGGACCGAAAGTCCCCGTCCAAAGGACCCACTGAAGAGCTCTAACTTTGGATTGGTATGCGTTCAAGAGCGAAACCAGAGACAAAGAACGAGGTGCTCACAACACCGCGGTGAAAAAAAGAAAAAAAGAAAAAAAGAATACAGAGGAATAGTCCCTCAAGGTTCCAGACCCTACCTGCGGAGTCTTACACTCCCTGCGACCCTTTTCCCTTTCCCCTATTTTATTTTACACTTTCTTCGACGAAGACTTGATGCTAGCATCAAACATGCATGCGAGGCAGTACTCTGCCTAAACATTAAACTAAGTTTTCCCCCCGACAGAGTCTGCCGGCCCTCTGAGGGCACAGGTCTCACTCTGCTCTCCAAGACGGAGAAGACATCGATTCTCAGAAAATATGGGAATACCCAAAAACCTACGAAGATAGGAAAAACCCCCAACCGACTGTGACAAAGCAGCACCGGCAACGGGAACCAGACCCAAATAGCACCGAGCTGACAGAGACCCCACCTCCGACCTCACAAAAAATGTGAAGTTTGGAAAGGACCGCGTTGTCTACGCGGGAAAAGGTTGACTGTCAGTCATTCTCTTCCCTCCTTCAAACCCAACAAGACCAGTCTTCCGGATGGTAAACGGAAAGCGAACCATACAGCCTTTCCCCTCCCCACCTATCGGATGCAAATGTGACGTCCCAACGCTTCTCTGCAGCAACGGCGACTGAAGTCCGGAAGCAAAACCCCGCATCCCTTTGTTGGCCGCGTTGCCGGATCTATAAACAGCGCTTCCGAGTGCCGTAACGAACCGGCCCCCAGCAAAGTAAAAGTTTTATTTAAACCCGCCCCACACCCCGCGTCAGAGAGGAAGGATGTCTACCTTCCAGCAACCCACTTCTCCCCACCCGTTTGGAACAGAGACGATACTAGCTGACCGCAAGCCGATTTCTCGACAGTGGCTCTTGTTGGGGCAGCCATTAACAACTGACGGGAGGAAGCAAACAGTCAAACTTTACCGTCTCCCCCGAACAAACCCCACTTTCACCCCATCACAACCCCCAACAGGGTTCACAGAAGAGCACAGGTGTCATCCACACCCGTGTGAGGCAAAGCCAGGGAAACCATAACCCCGGGCGACAACCAAAAACCCGAAACACAACCGAACAAAAGGATGTTGCAACCACACGATGGCCCCTTGCCGTGTGACCGTAAAAGAAAACCGCAGGACCGCCTTTGGACCCGTCAGCCTGACACGCTGGCAGACTCAAAGTAAAAACCCCCTTTACCGTTCCGAAACCGACACAGAAAGTGCCTAAGAAGCACATACTACGACGGCTTAGTGGATCGTCCGCAACCACCGAGTCCGATAACATGAAAGTGAACTACTTTGATGACGAACTCGAGGGAACAACCGGTAAGACAATCGTTGGAATTCCGATTCGGACAGATGACGAATGTCTTATTTTCCGACAAAGCCATTCCCAGGAAGGACCTGAACTTGTTGGTCGATTCCCAATGAAACGAACGGAAGGAAAGGAAGAGAAAAGCTGCGACGAAGGTCTTTCCAGACCCCAAACAGCCCCAAAACAAAGGACCCGGGTCGCCGCACAGCACCCGGGTCACACCAACCGACAAAAAGAGCGCGAACAAAAGAGGCCAAAAAAAGAAACCCTCAGAGCACAAAAAAGCCGCACAAAATCGGATCAACGACCACAGGACTCTGAGGCAAAAAAACCAAAAAAACAAAAAACCAAAAACGAACAACGCGCCCATAAAAAAGAGAAAAAAGATCGGCAAAAAACAAAACGGCCCAAGTCAGACACCCGCTTCCTCGCCGCCTTCGTCAACACCCGCAACAATCCATACAACGACGACGGACATGCAGAACGAAGACGAAATGCGATCCAGCTTTTTTGGAAGCGCAACGGTAAGAAGGTAACAGACGGGCGAACGAAGTGCGGGATCGACACAAAGAACGTCGCTGACGACGGAACAGGTGTCATCTACGTGCTCGTGAACGAAGGGGGCACAGCCCTCTACGTTGGGCAGACGTCGAAGACGGCCGAGACGCGTAACAACAAGCACTGGGAGAACCGTAACTCCAAGCGCAACCGCGTTGCACAACAACTTCGCAAACGAGGCCGTAAACTGTACGCATGCCCGATCCAGAACGTCCCGGAGCGACTCTACACGCAACCAGCAGACTTCCCGCGGGTAGCGCTACCGATTGAGGACTTCTGGATAAAGTGGCTCAACCCTCCCCTGAACATGACGAATCGACGCCAAGGGGAAAAGGTTGGCCACAAGCCGCATAAAAAGAAGAAACGACAGCGCCCACCACAGCGTCTCCGAAAACGGCGCAGCGATGGCAACACCTGGCACCGCATGCGGGACGGCAAGCTCGAAATCGACACCTCGCCAGGCTTTTGTTCTGGGTTGCGGAAACAACTGGACCACCTCATCAGGCTTCCCCCTGACCAGTTGGGGATGTATGACTTGTCCACTTGGCACCCGAACCGCGCCCTACGCCTCCGCACCTGGCTGAGAACCTTCATACAGGGCGAGAGCGTAACAGACAACGTGAGAACTCTCGAACGACTTCTCAGTCAACGCATCAGGAACCGGACCGAGAAGAAAGCAGCACCTCCCCGCCGATACTTCAAGCTGACCCACCAACACCCGGCACAAGACCGCACGGCAATCGCTGGTGTCCTTTCTCGAACAAGGATTCGCGAGGCATGCCCCAACCCGGCGGTTCTCGATAATCTCATGGTGAGCAACCGCCTGAAACCACCGTTGGCGACACTCCTGTGCAACTTCACCGAGGTCAGCTACGAGACGCACCACCCGACAAACACCGAGGCGACCTGTCCGTGCAAACAACACATACAGACTAGTCACCTCGACGGACACGCTCTGGGGCTAGCAACGGACCTGAAGACAGACGAGGCCCTTTTGTCACTTTTCCGCAAGGGACGAAAGTACCGAGTAGCCAGCAGCCCTATGTCACTCTACGATTCGATGCGGTTCGACGTCGAAGAGTTCGTTACCAATAACTTTAGGAAGTCAAGCGAGAGCGAGAAATCGCATTTTGCAGCAACACTGACAGAAGAGTTCGACACCGTTCTTGGAACGCTCAACGCACACACGGACGAGCCGCACCTCCGAGATGCCCTGCGGACGCTGAAGAAACTGCAAGAACACCTTGTCATTCTTCCTGTAGACAAAACTGCACACGATTTCGGTTTCATCTGCAAGGAAAAGTACAAGGAACTCATTCGAAAAGAGCTACACCAAAGCTCAGCCTACAAACATGTTGACACCTCGATGGCAGACATTCTCCAGCAACACCAAACCTTCAACAAGTCCCACAACTTCACCCACTCCAACATCCTGCCATATCTATATGGTACTCCGAAGCTACACAAACCCGAGCCTCGGATGCGGTACATTGCCGGCGTTTCAGAGAAGGGAAACACGGAGAAAACGGACGAACAGCAGGCAAAAGCTGAAAAAACTCCCAACAAGAAGCAACCGAAGACGCGCGCCTCAACAACACCAGCCCACCAAGAGACATCGGGCATCCTAAAACTGGTTCTAGCCACACTGCAAGGCAAGGACGAAGCGTCTCGGGCAAAGACGGGGATACGTCGCTTCTTCGTCGTCGAATCAATTGACGGCGTAGCCGTTCACATTAAGACAAACTACGCACGGCTACGCCAGAAGGTCCCACGTACATTCGATTTCAAAGAAATGTACACAAAGATTCCGCAACAGCGAATTGTAGAGTACGTCATGCTCGCTGTGTCGGAAGCATTCGAGTACGCGAAGGCGGAACGTGGTTGTGACCTGAAGGCACGACGGTCGAAGCAGCAGTTCGAGTTCAGCAATGCTGACGCGATGGACGCGACAGCATACAACGTCGAGGAGATCCGGGAATTGGTCGAATTCATTGTCGGCAACACGTTTGTGACGAACGGTGGTCAATGTTACCAGCAGGTAACTGGAATTCCAATGGGCGGTAACGCAAGCCCAGATCTGGCGAATCTGTATTGCTACTGGTGTGAAAAGCTTTACATCGATAGCCTGATCACGGAAGGACGCCATGAAGAAGCCAGAGCCCACGCCGACAGCGTCAGGTTCATCGATGACTTCCTGACTTGGAGTGCACGACCACCACCGGAAGCAATCTACGGCATGGAATATTCGGAAACGTCGAAAGACGTTGACGACGTAGTCTTCTTGGGAATGCGCGTTAGAGTTGAGAGGGGTAACAAGGCCAACTTCATCCGACTCTCCGTTCTGGACAAGGGTGAAGAGTTTCCATGGTACCCCATCAAATACACGCATGCCGAGTCGACGGTCCCGCGAAACACCGGAACCTCGATATTCAAAGGTGCCCTGATACGAGCAGCCCGCATCTGCAACAACATGCCTGATCTCAAAGTCGAGATCATGAAGGTGTATTACCGGTTGCGAGATCGTGGGTTCTCCGGACGTGAACTGCGACACACGTTCGATACTTTTGTCGTGCAGACATACGGCAAGTACGAACTGGACGCACGGGTGCTGACACAGTTTTACCACTATGTTGGGAAAGCCTATGACGAAGGACGCCCAACGAACGAAGAGAAGCCGTTCATCAACACCCGACAGCCGAACCGACCCACCTCCCCACCACATCAGACGCCCAACCCGCCCGAGCCCGAAAACACCACAACGACGGTCTCGCCCTCAAACGAACCAACAGGTTCTCCCAAACGCAACCGCAACGGCATCACCAACGTTCGCAACACGTGCTTCTTTGCCGCCAGCGTCCAATTTCTGGCACGCAAACGAAACTTCCGGAACCAACTCGAAACTATTGAGCGTCCGGATGAAGAACAGTTGAAAATCCGTCGACTTTTCACGGATTTTGATGCTGGCCGTGACATCCATGGTTCGATGGCAGAAATTCGAAGTCTCGTTTTCGGCACAACTGAGAACGACTCCGAACACCGTGATGCCCACGAACTGCTGACATGGATGAGAAGCTGCGTGAGGGGGGATAACAATGACCCAACGATGGTTACATACTCACGGCGAACCACCTGTAAAGTGTGTCAGGAGACCTCGACAGCGGTGCCGGTGTTAGAACCATTTCTCCTTGTAGAGCTCAAAAACAGGGAGAACTCCTACACCGAGACGGTTGAAGCTCTTGTAAACAAAGTAAAGAACAAGAGAGCAGCCGATGTCGACCTCGACTGTACAACATGCCGAAAAAAGACGGTAGGCTCCTCGAAAGAGGTCTATGCCTTTCCAAATATGATGGACGTGGCACTGAAACGGGCCCAACGGTCGAAGAGGACAGGCGAGGAGATAAAAGTGAAAGCCCGCACACCAATCCAATCAACCATTGGGATTGGCGAAGACACGTACATGGTGACGGGTTTCATAATCCACACTGGAAAAGTACATGCTGGGCACTATTACACCATTATGAAAGAAGCAGACGAATGGGTGTGTTATGACGACCAGCAAGTATCAGTGCTCTCATGGGAAGCATGTGCCGGAAAGTTCGTTTCGAACGGTTACATCGTCTCCCTTGAGAAGATATAAACACTTTCACTCAGTGGAAGCAGTGCCCCGTGGCGGTTGGTTACGAGCCACAACCCAAACCAGAACCCCCTTTTTTTAATCTGACGAAGGAAGGATGCGATAAACATTGGAACCAGAAAGTCGTGAAAGCACCGGAACAGGACCGAAAGTCCCCGTCCAAAGGACCCACTGAAGAGCTCTAACTTTGGATTGGTATGCGTTCAAGAGCGAAACCAGAGACAAAGAACGAGGTGCTCACAACACCGCGGTGAAAAAAAGAAAAAAAGAAAAAAAGAATACAGAGGAATAGTCCCTCAAGGTTCCAGACCCTACCTGCGGAGTCTTACACTCCCTGCGACCCTTTTCCCTTTCCCCTATTTTATTTTACACTTTCTTCGACGAAGACTTGATGCTAGCATCAAACATGCATGCGAGGCAGTACTCTGCCTAAACATTAAACTAAGTTTTCCCCCCTCGTACCATTTAGGTGAAAACCATCAGAAACGCTGTTTTACTTTCAAGCTATCGACGGAGCTAAGTTCGCAGCAGGCAGCGTATTCCGCGCAGGACCTCAAAGCTCTCCTTGCCTTCTGCCTAGCGAACACGTATGTACTGGTGAATGGCACCCTCATGCGGCAAATACTGGGCATCCCGATGGGTGCTAACGCCTCCCCGGACATTGCAAATCTCTTCTGCTACGCAAAGGAGAAAAGGTACATGCTGAAGCTCCTGGCTGAAAAGGAAATCCGACGGGCTACACTCCTCAGCATGACGCGCCGTTTCATCGATGACCTACTGTGCTTCGGGACGAAACCCCCGCCCGAATCCATCTACAGCATGCGATACAAGCAGACGAACACATGCGTAGGGGATTCCACCTTCCTTGGCATACGAATAAGACACGAAGTCTCCGACGCGTCTGGAAGGAGGTACATGCGACTGTCGGTTCTGGACAAAGCGAAAGCCTACCCATACCGCCCCCTCGCGTACACGTCGGTCCTCTCGACGGCCCCGTCCAACTTCGGTTCGAGTATCCTCATTGGGGCCCTCGTTCGTAACGGTAGGATCGCCAACAACCTGTATGACTTCAAAACTGAGATGAACAACACGGTTTTGAAACTCATGCGACGCGGTTACCGTAAGAGCGTACTAAAGAGCGGTTTCCGCAAGTGGCTACTAGATACGTATCCGGAGGCTAAGTTTGGCGAGCATTGCGGGAAAGTGCGTGCACATTTCTTTTGGCTGATCCACGAGGTGGAACGTGTCCTGTTGATGCTAGAACCGGCCGCGATGGACCAGGCGATTGAGCGCCTTCTGGCTGAGAAGCCCTTTGTGAAGTACAGAGGCCACCCCCAACCCGTTCCAGAAGCCGACTCCCCCCCACCGCCATCCCCCGAGACGTCGGCCCGACAGGCAGACTCGACCACCCCCCCTGAGTCCACACGGAAGGGCCACAAACGAAAGGCTGAAGGGGACGAGCAACGTGACTCGAAGCGACGCCGGGCGAATGCCTGTAAACCAGCTCATGCAGTTCCCCCGACATCCACACGCTGCCAATCGGTCATCTGTGCAAGTCCGCCTTTCGTGAAGCATGATCCGGCACTGTTTGGTCCTGCCGGCCTCCCAAATCTGGGGAATACGTGCTTCCTTGGTGCTGTGCTGCAACTCCTCATACGGGTTGAACCGATCAGGGAGATGTACTGGAGCCTTGCTCAGGACCGCCTCAACTGCTGTGGGTTCCTCCGGGACTTCCTGGCTTACTTTGCCGTATTAGCAAGCTCGCGCGACAGCGGGGACCAGCGCAGCCAGGACTGTCGAAGAATGGGTGTGCAGGCCGTCTTAAACATGTTCCCAAACTTCTGCGATGCGCTGCAGCACGATGCACACGAAGCATTGGTAGCGATCCTGAACGCGACTGAGACGACGCTGGGACCGGACGAAACCGAGGCCCCCTGCCCGGGCTACCAGCTCTTCTTAGCATGCGTGGAGAACCGTTGGACCAACACGACACGATGTGAGGCATGTGGACGAACTAGTTCCAGCCCTCAGGCGGTACAATGTCTGCAGATCCCCTGCGGAAAAAGGCTGGAAGATTCTCTCTGCGTACGCGGGTTTGTAAATCCGAAGAGAGGGTGCGACTGCGAAGCTGTAGGGACTGTGGCAGAGGATACGAACCTCCGGCTAACGGCTGATTGTGTACTGATGCAATTTGGCATCTACACGAGAAATGGCGCTAGACGCCGGAATGACGTTGGGTTACCTCTCCTCTTAGAGCTACCGGGCCACCTACTGCGCCTCGCTGCAGTCGTGGTGCACTTGGGGGAGAGTACGGCTAGTGGGCACTTCGTCACGTACGTTGCGCAAGACTCAGGTTGGATCCTCTTCGACGATCTACGGGTCAGCCTCGTCGAGGACATTCCTTGGGACAATGTTTACCTCGCGGCCTTTGTCCGGGTCCCCCAGATTGCCCACAGCGTGACTGTCCGTGCGCCGTCACCCTCCATGATACTTCCTGCTCAAGATCAGCTACGCGGCTCGTCTACGCCCCCAAATTCTGCCGGTGTTGTGGTGAACCGACAGTCGGAAGAATCACCTAACCTGCTCTACCCTTCTGGTAGTCCATTGCCCTGCCCGCCCTTGCCGGACTCCTTATGCCCGACCCCGCATGGTCAGCTGTTGGAGCAGCAGTGGGCGGGATCCCCTGCGCTGCGGTGTCAACACTGCGCCATCGAGTGTACCAAAGATGGGCAGAAGTTTCAGGGTTTGAAGGGACTCCGTGCACATGAGAGACGTTGCCGCCTCGCGAGTGAAAGACTCTGAACCGTCGTTTGGGCCTCATCGAATTCCTGACTGTTGGCTGGTCTATTTTACGCTCTGCACCCGTTCACCCTGACTAACGGGAAACAACTCGAAGTGTTCTATACGGGTGAATGCGCACTATCATGAGAGGATGAAGGCACGCATATCCCGCCTGGCCCTGTGCTAGGCGTAGTTTTAGGTTGTACTTATTTCCGAACAACCTACCACGAGCTTATCCACCCACACACCCAACTTTTTCCCCTTTCTTCTAAATTCTTTTTTTTTTCTTTTTTTTTTTTTGGAGCGCGGGACACTGTACTTGCCATGTTGGTACAGCGGGGCTGCCGGTATCCGGTTGCTTCCGGAGCGGTAGTCCAAAGAAATGCTTCTTCAGCACACAGTGAACGCCACCTCACTGCGACCTGGGCTGGCCTGCATCTGAGTGCAGGTCCGACCAGGTAAAAAAACCCGCGATGCAGTGACTCTTCCCCCTGCATCAGGGTGGATTCGCTTCGTCCGGTCGCGCCCCACCAGATGCAATTACGATCCTCGCCACCCCTTGGGCTATAGAAAAGCTCAAGCGGTGGAAGAGGTCCTGGCAGGCGGCCGAAGCGGTCCGGTCTTCACGGAGGGCGTTCGCGCGGGCGATGTGCCGCAGCTCCGTGATTGCTCCTGGGCACCAGGCCCCGAACGTGTCTACAACTAGCGGCACCGCTCGCCACTCCCGCGGGTCCGGCTCATTTGCGATGATCCTGTTGTAGACACGCTCCTTTAGACACGCTCCTTTAGACACGCTCCTGTTGTAGACACGCTTTTTTTTTTTTTCCCCGCTGATGACTAACGGACCGTCGGACCCGTCCCAACGGGGATACTTATGGAAGTTACAATGAAGGCTTAGACCGGTACGGGCTACATGGCAACTCCTGCTCAACATGTAGAACGTGGGGAGCCCTTGGTCACATTCAATACGGGTGTGATCGTGGTGTCGGTCGCAACAGTCGTTTGGTAGCCAAAGAGAGAGATAGAGAGAAAAAGAGCGCCAGAGAGAAAAGAAAAGATAACGTTATCTTCCGGAAAAGAAGGGTTACGCGAACCCCCGAAAAAAAATAATAACAAAAAAACAAAAACCGAAAAAAAAAAAAAAAATACAAACCGACGAAGACCCCAAAAACCTTTTTCAACCTCTCCAATTCCCTTCAAGCTAGACCATTATACAACGACCCCCCCCCCCCCCCCCCCCTCGTACTATTTAGGTGAAAAACATCAGATATCTCCTGAAAAAGCTAAAAGTACACTCCCCAAAGTTTCAGAGTGACTCGTACTATTTAGCCACTATTTAACCACTATTCAACTACCATTCAACCAGTGGCATGTAGAGTGAGCCTCATGAGGTCTCACTCTAAGTGATGCAACCACATTTTTCTTGGTTGTCGCTAAAACTGAACTGGGGGGTCTCCGCCGAAATCTTCCGTTTTTCTAATTCTAAGTGACGCTGAAACCGCACTTTTCAGTCACAGTGGACAAAAGTGCATGGGTGTCACTAGAGTGAGGCTCACTCTAAGTGACCAGTGACTGTCTAATGGGCTCAAAAGGACTAAACACACACTGTGCTCGCAGCAGCTCTCGCATTGCTGATGCAGTAGCGGTGGTGAACCTTGACGAATCAGTGATGATGGACCTGGACACGCTCTCGTCGTCTTGTCCTTCACCTGCATCAAAGAGAAAACGGGGAAGGGACCTGTCCAGCGAGCGCTCTTAGCCGGACCTAAAACTTAAAAGTCGTTGCGGCTGGGGGCACCCCTTAAAACTTTTTAAAAACAACACTCGTACTATTTACCTAAATAGTACGAGGGGGGGGGTTTTAGATTGTTTGCCTTCTAACCCAAACTGATGACACCTTTTCCGCTCAGTCCCTTGCCTTCTGCGTCATGGCTGTCGTCTTGAGCTAGGCAACCGACAGCAACGAAGCCAGTTTGACTACCGCACCGCTTTGTGCTTGCCCCTTTTCGCACACAAACAACCCTTCCGCGCACGCCAGCCGGCGTGCTCAGAGACGCGCCTCCCAGGAGGGGGCGGAAGCGACCCTGCAGGCGTCCCCGAAGCCCGCATCCCCGGCAGGCCGCGACAGTGCATATCATGCAGGGCCAAACTTTTTGGTACACGGCCACCAATTTTCTTCCGGAAAAAAAATTGGGGTTTTCAAGTTTTAAAATTTTGGAACAAACTCTGCAATAATTTTTGATGAAGTTGAGAATTTTTTTTAGCCACATGCAATGTGTGAGGAAACTGAACCGTTCAAGTAGGACCTTCTGATCATGATCATTTGCCAAATTTGCCACCTGAAACCACGTCCAGGATTTGGTGCGGTCAACGAAAACTCTAGTTTCTTTTTCTACTTTCTCCTACTCTCGCGGTGTACGGTTTTTTTTCCAATTTTTTTTTTGGGGTCCATCGGCCCTGCGGGAGCGTTTTAAAAAGACACAAGGTTTTGACCCTGCATGATATGAGTTCGCGTCTAAACTCTTCTCTACTCGTCTAAACTCGTAGCAGGTTATCCTCATTGTGGAACACTGCGTTTGATCTTCGTGTGCTACTTTCGTTCATCACAGCCCCAGGTGCGACTGCTTCTTTTTCTCTAGCCCCCTGTTCTCCAAGAACTCTGTCGCCGAACTGCTCGCTTCGGCTACTCCGCGGTGGTTGCGGTTGGAAGATTCGATGGTGGCCGACCGCCTGCAAGAAGGAGAAACTAAGAGAAGTCGCAACGGCGTACAAGGCTGGTTAGGTCCGGGACACTTGACCTTTTTGACATGATACTGCTGATCTCAAGTTCGCGAACCTCATCGAAGTCATTCTGCTCCTCTTCTTTATCTTTACCAGCATCATCGTCAGACTTGTCCGCTTACAGTGCTCATGAGTGCTTGTTCTCACTGGGCAACAGCTCCGTGACGTCTTCGTTTCCTCCGTGTTTGTTCTTCCTCGGAGTGGCTGTACTGACGGCCTCGGCGTTTCTGACTTCTTTCACGAGACGCTCTCCGAATAAATCTTTTGTAAACCGATCCTGCAGTTGCACTTCCAGTTCGTCCCAATCGTACACTGAAATTACAACGCAGGCCATCGCTGATAGAGAAGTGGCGGTGCTCGAATCCGGCTTGGTGCAGGCGGAACACAAGGTCGAAGCGGCAGAAACCGAAGCAGCACGGAAACACCGGCGCATCAGTGATCTCGAGTCGGAGGTGCGAGAAGAGCGCTTGAAGTATGAGGAAGATACGCTATTCCTCCAGGCACACATTGACACACTGGAGACTAGACAGGTCGACGGCACCCGTGACAAGCAGCGCCTGCAACATGGTATGTGAAGTTACTCTAAGTTGTAAAGGATGGTCCGGCCTTGCGTTCCGCAAGCGGAACGCGTGCGAAAATCACGTACGGAATTCCGCACGTTATTAAAATGGTGCTCTTCGTGCGGGATTCCGTACGTGTTTCCGCGTGTTTGCCGCACGCGTTTCCGCAACACAACGATATACTATACAATAATAACGAAAAGAACTTTCCACGTTTCATGCGGGTCGTTAACAGCAACGGGCAAGCTCTACAAAAGGGTCCAGCGTGCACCTGAGGTTTTCCGCCAAGAAATAGAGTAACACCGCAGTTTTTCGGCTAAGTTGGATCGAAAACATTGCTCTGTTGTGGTGGTCCTTGCGCGGGAACTCATCGGCCGTTGCGTAGCATTTGTAAAAAGGCAAAGCATACTCGCTTTTCGGTAAAGCGAGTATGAAGACGTTTTAAAGGGGGGAAGAGGAGCAAAACACATGATTGTTTTCCGATAAGACTGGTTGACTCCAAATAATAGGCAGAATGCGTCCTCCATTACCAGAAACAAGGATGGTGCTTCTGTGTGTTCCTTTGCCTGTGCGAACCGTGCAGCCAACCGATATTCCCTAACCCGCAACCCCGGGTTGCACAGGAAGGCGGTGCGTTTGCAGGACTGTGCAGAAACGAATTGTTTTGTTTGACTAATGTTCAACTGTTGCTTTCGGAGATCCGTTAAGAGGTCGAGACCACAGCCAACGTCACAACAGGCAACGAAGAGCTTCGGACGAAGATCGAAGCTATGCAACGTGAAGCCGAGAGCACCAAGGTGCAGTTGGAATGCGACATCAAGAACCTCCGCGAGGATCTGCAGAACGAGCGTAAGTCGCTGCACCACACGAAGGCGGAAAGCTTCCGCATTCAGGAACAGAACCTGGACATGGAAGTCGAACTTTGCTCGCTGAAGTCCTCGATGGAAGGCCAGCTTCGGCGGATGGAAGACCTTCGCGAGCAAGATGAGGAGCATCATGACCGCGTCCTGTCTCAACTACAACGGCTGCTCCAGGAGGTGCAGAAGGAGCGCGACGGTACTTTCTTTTCCTCGCCTTTTGTGGGGGTACCAGGGAAAGCCTGCTACACGGGAGCCAAGCTTCACGTGTTCGGCGGTACTGCAGAGCCACGGGCCTACGGGTCCCGATTTCCCAAACTAAAGCATCAAGGCGTCACAGGGCAGAGCGGACGGGGTTGTGGCACTGTGCTGCCTCCGACTCAAGCTCTGCAAGCTGTGGTTGACCGTCACGTTCCTGGGCCAGGAGCGGCCTTTTTCTTCTTCTCTTCTTTTGTACCCTGTTACGTTTGTATGATTTTTTGACTGGCGAGCGCTGTATTCAAGCAAAGCTTCATCCGGCACACACAAACCGGATCCCGGGATTGACAGACGCGAGCGGAACCTGCACGCTCACCGCAGAATATGCATTTCTAGAAGGTACTGCACGCAACAGCCCCTGGGCCAGTCCTTCATTGTCCTGGGGGTTTGAGCAGGCTTTCAGTTTGGAGAAAAGAGGTCCCAGACCCTATCATTTTCCTTCCCTCTACCGCAGATGTCCAAGAAGAGGTGGGCGAGCTCCGCACGCAGTTGCAGATCCTGCAGCAGAAGTACCTCGTGCAGCTGGACGAGGCGAACGCGGCGAGAGCGGACCAGCAGCGGCTGCGCGGCCGTGTCGACACCTCGGAGTCGCACCTTGCGAAGGAGAAGGCGGTCGGCGATGCTCTCAACGGCGAGCTCAAGCGGCTCGCGAGCGCACTCGAGTCGCAGGCTCTTACCGAAGAGGAGAAAAACATCCTGGAGGTATGTACCTTCTTTCCCTCATTCCTTTGGGCTGGCTACAGGGCTGCAGCGTTTTTGCGACTGCGTCCGTCTTTCGGACCGGCCGAGCGGAGTGAGTTGGCTTGCTTTCACTGACAAACCTTGATGCGGTTTGGTGGGTTCGAACATCGATTCCAGCACAAGCGGTCATTTCGGCGTTTTTAATTTTGGCGGTTTGGGGGCCGCCGGCACAAAACGACAACCGACGCGCGCCGCCGGAAACACCAACACGAAACCGCCAAAATTATTCAGGGGGATTGACTTCCTGTTGCAGATTTGAACCAGGGTCCAAGCCTTCCACTGGCAAACGTTGATGCTTTAGTTTGGGAAATCGGTAGCCACTTGACCCGTGGCTCTGCAGTACGCCGAACACGTGAAGCTTGGCTCCCGTGCTGCAGGCTCGCATGCCCGCTCATGCCGTAATGGATTCCATCCCACTTTGAAGAGAGCAATAGTCCAACGTGCTTCTGGACGGGACAAGACGAACGCGTCAAAGTCTTTGTATCCATCCAACCTGATTTGCCAACCTCAGGGCAAGCTTGCGAAAAACACGTCAACCGGTCGAAAAGGTAAAGCTCTCGTCCTCCTTGACTCAAATGCACCACAGGAGGAGGTACAAGTCACCCGCGAGCAACTCGCCGATTCCGCTGGCACTATTTCTCTGGTGTGTATCTTGTTTGCTTGAACCTCAACGCTGCGCAGAAATGGATGTCAAGCTCAGAGTACGCGTGCATGTAGTTGCGGACAAGAATTGTTGCGCACTATGCAGTCCTATCCCTGCCACAACGTGCGCCTGCCCGCCATTGCACCATATCTGAGAGGAGCTCCAATTGCCCGTCAGCGATTGCCCTGTTGAACACCAGGCTAATGCACAGATTGAGAACCGCAACCTTATCACAGATGGAGAAGGAGCTTCAAGTGCTTGTTCAGAGGCATGAGGCGGCGGTATCGCTGTCCGACACGCAGACAAAGAAGTGTGCCGAGCTATCAGACGACTGCCTGCGGGGCATGAAGGAGCTGCGTGGGGCTCGCAGTGAAATCGAGGCGCAGGCGAAGAACGTGCAGGTGCTGCAAAAGACGAACGAGCGCATGCTGCTCGACCGGCGGCGACTCGTGCACGAAGAAGCCAAGATACGCTACGCCGGAAACGAGCTGCGCGGACGCGAAGAGGAGCTTAAGAGACTGCAGAGCTACCAGGTCCGAGCGCCACTTTTTTCTCTTGCCTTTTGAGAGCCAGCAGGTTTGAGCAGGCGCTCCTCGCGAGTGCAGAAGTCGTGATCCTGACTCGGGTCCAAGGGGGGGCTGCTAAGGTCCTGCTTGGTAGGAAATACTTGAGGAGGCTGCCAGCTACAAAATATCAAAGGAGGTAAATGTCTTGTAGCCCACACTAAGCACAGCACAAGGCAGCCCCTCGAGTATTTTTTACGTAGGCGCCGGCTTGGAAGGAAACGCCATGGTATTTGCGGACGGCAGCCGTCCGCCCGACGGCTGCTCTCTCAATACAGGGTAATCAACACAAGTCTGCTACCGTAACCAACACAAGTCTGCTACCGGACGGCTTCACGCGGCCAAGAACCCACGCCGCTTCCTTCCAATCCCGCCCATAGCCCGTGGTTACAGGTCCGCGATAGAGCTTTCTATCTCGCTGAAAGAACCGCTTCGGTCCCTCCACTCAAGAGCCTCGCCAGATTCAGAACGTCTTAGCTGAGTGAACCACATCTACTCTGATCAACCCCGATAGCCGTAGAGTACTCGGCGTGCACGGCCTGCCAGCCGTCCGGCGGACGTCCGCCCGTCCGCAAAAATTACTGCTTTAGGCGGACGGCTCAAAGACCTCAAGATCGATAGCGCCCGTGACACCGCGCTCGCAGGCCTGCGAGGCTATCATGCCGCTGGGGGCAGCGGCCTACCTAACTAACTTTGCTGAAAATTCAGGTGGGGCAGGAATCATCACCCTGCGATTTCAGTCAAGAAGGCAGAGGAGAAACAAGCTCGGGATCTTGACAAATGTTGTGGAAGAAGAAACAAGAAAGCAGCCGACCAGTGGCTGGGAGAAGCTGGCTTGGGGAAGACTCTATTTGGGCGCTTCTCAGCATTGCTGACAAGCCTGACAAGGTAATGATCAATGCCAAAGTTGCTGTCTTAGGCGGCCCGGTGCAGTCAGAGCTGCACAACACGAACAACCCCAAGAAGCGCAGATAATCCCCAACCGCTCCACCTTAGGGCAAGCAAACCCACGGCTTCGGTACCATGCAGGGTCAAAACTTTGTGTCTTTTTAAAACGCTCCCGCGGGGCCGATGGACCCCAAAAAAAAAAGTTGGAAAAAAAAGTTTTTGCTCAACTTCCTCAAAAATTACTGCAGAGTTTGTTCCAAAATTTTAAAATTCAAAAAACCCAATTTTTTTCCGGATTTTTTTTTTTTTGCCATTTCCAAAAAGACACAAGGTTTTGACCCTGCATGTTACACCACACCAGGGGTAACAGCAATTTTCCACTGAAAAAAACACACCACGAGGGAATGTACTTGGTGTCGGTCACAAACAGTCCCGGACATGGCTAGCCAGAACCATATAGCCCTTTCTTGCTCTAAGAGAACCCATTCATGACACCCTAAACCCCCGGAATTTCAAGCGAACTTTAACTCTACAAACGGATGGGGGGAAAAAAAAAGCCGCTGCGAAATGAATCGGCCGGCAAGCCGGCAGATAGCGCGCACACTGCGCATAACTGGATCTCTGAGTGCGTGAGCCCCTCCGAAGAAAGGTCCATCACACTAGCGCGCACACTGCGGGAAACACACAAAAAAAACAGGCCACACCCCTCGGAGGAATGTACTTGGGCACAAACAGTCCCGGACATGGCTAGCCATCACCCATAACAAAACTGTGGACACCAAAGAAACGACACACTCTCAACAGCCCTTTCTTTCTTGCTCTATAAGAACTCATCCAACAACGGTCACACGGAGACCCTAGCGGAATTTCAAGCGAACTTCAACTCTAAAATAAGTCGAATAGTCGGCAATAGACAACAAAGACACACGCACAAGCCCACGTATTGCCACTACCGCAGATACGATACGCACACTAATATACGATACCTTAAAGGAACGTTTTCGACAATGGTCACCCGGAGACTATAACACCCCGGATCGCTAAGGGAACTTGCACTCTTACAACACACAACAGGTGAAAGCGACGGTCATGGAGCGGAAGCTCACTACGCTCGGGGCAATGAACCAGCGGTTGGCCGAGAGGACCAAGGCAGAGGCGATGCAGACGAAGCGCCTAGCGGCAGAACTCGCGCAGAGGGACCGGGAGCTGCAGGCCATCACGGAGAAGTACCAGAAGGAAAAGCTCGCGAAGAAGAGGGAGCAAGACCACGCGGATGCCCGCATCAAGAGCCTCGAGGAGAAGGTCGTCCAGCTGCGCAGCGGCATCGAGAAGCAGTCGACCACCATGCAGCTCATCTCGCACTCCCTCAAAGAGACCGAACGCGAGCGCTGGGTGCTCAAGCACGTCTTGGACCAGAAGGACACGTTCGACTTCATCCGAAAGGGGACGGGGATCCAGCAGAAATCGTCCGTCTCCCCCCTCGCGACGAGCACAGAGAGGCTCAACTTCTCGACGACGGTCCCGACGAGCCCCGCTGCGAGGCAGGCCTCGACTTCGTCGCTCCGCGGCTTTTCGCACCCGCCGTCCCGCAGTGCTTCGCGGTCGCCGAACGGGCAACCTGCGTTCGACGCGCCCGGCCGCGCGTGGCCGCGGCACCCGCCCTTCCGCAACCCGCGGCTCTCGCCGTGTGAGTCGTCAATCCTCGGGGACACCACCGTGAAGACGGTCGCGTCCACCGACACGTCAGCGTCGCGATTGGTCAGCTCGCTGTCCGCGCATCCGAAGCCCGGAAACCGTGCCCGCCGCGCGGTGTCTCCCACGACATCGGGAGCCACCCCGACGTCATTTTCACCCAAGGCGCGCTCCCCGGGGCCGTCTACGACGCCGCCGCCCAGGGGCTGGCGGGCGGTGCCGCCGATCTCCGGGCTGTCCGGTACGGTGTCGACGCCGCAGTACAACGGGCTAACGCCGGCGTCGACATCGCCGGCTCCGCGCTCCGGCGGCCTGTCGACGGACCGGGCGGTGTCGCCGCTGAACCCGTTCCGGAGGTTGATCTCGAAGGGGACGCTCCGCGGGGGCAGCCCAGGCGGCGTGTACTCGCAGGCGTCGACGGGCAGGAGCGCCGACGACTCGTCGTCGGCGCGGAAGCCGGCCCGCAAGGTGTACGCCTCCAAGCGTGTCGCGTCCGCGGCCTACGGAAGGCCGATCCCCGTGGCGATCCTTCGCCCGAAGAAAGCCACAGACCGGTCCCTGACTGCGCCGCAGGTGATTTCCTTCTGAGGTGTCCTGCAGACAAGTCGCTCTAGAACGTACCACGAACCCCAAACGAATAAGAGTGGCACACTTTGTTACAATCCAGCAGTTTTTTTTGACGGACAGGGCGATGTTGCGGCAGAACCCGTCCAGAGAAAGGGTGCATCTCGAAGGAAACGAACTGCGGAGGCGTGTACTCGCAGGCGTCGACGGGCAGGAGCGCCGACGACTCGTCGTCGGCACGGAAGCCGGCCCGCAAGGTGTACGCCTCCAAGCGCGTCGCGTCCGCGGCCTACGGAAGGCCGATCCCCGTGGCGATCCTTCGCCCGAAGAAAGCCACAGACGGTCCCTGACTGCGCCGCAGGTGATTTCCTTCTGAGGAGGTGTCCTACACATCGCTGCGTCTCTAGTCTTGCCTCAAGAGTGCCCCATTTGTTGTTCAAATCCGTGTGCCCTGAGGGTCATCTGGAGGCTGAAACTCACCAGAGTTTCAAGTAAACCTTCGCTCCAGGAAAGTCAGGTCAGTTCCTGTCCCGCAGTCCAGGTCACCACAGAACCTTTTGCAAAGCAAGTGAGGACACCTGTATGATACAAGCAGAACCCAGGGACAGAACTGTCCTGGCCGCCAATAGAAGTCTTCTGGCATCCGATGCGAAACGTGCAAAAAATTAAGAGCAAAATCCAAAAGCTTCAGTCTGAAAAAAAGAGAAAAAAACTAGCCCGAAAAAAGACGGTGCGATCCGATTCTCCTTAGTTGCGTATTTGTTTTGCAAACCAACCTCCCCTCCGGGGATGAAAATCTTCCCCCGCCGGCCCACACATTATCGCCAGGATAATAGTGGTGCATCCGCCCAGGCGGGTGCAGTGTTGAGCGAGGCGGGGAAGTGCCAACAACCCCCTCTCTTTGCATGTCTTCAGCTTTAGGACCTCCCAGACCGAACTCGCGTATTTCGCGACCCAATCGCCTTTCAAGACCTCCCCCCACAGCACACAATCTCCCCGTTTGGGTTTCGTGCTTGGGGGGGTGTCAGTACCACTTCTTTGTATGCAGTGTCACGCCCCCTAGCTTCCAAGTCCAGGTGGCACGGCACCTTCGATTGTTTTGATGAAGTCGGCTCAGCGCAATACGTTCTATCCCGCTATATTGCGTTTCTTGGGGTTGACGAAATACGTTGGCGGCTCGGCCCGAGTACAATAGTTTGCAGCGCGGAATTGAAAAATTCTGCGCCCGTGTAGCTTCATTCTCCGTCGCCAATGTGCGCCGATCACATACAGGCGTACATATGCACGGTAAAGATGGAAACCACTCAAAAAACCGTCACTAAAAGGCAATGCGAAGACGAAATTAAAGTAAAGTTAATGTTGTCGACAACGACGACATGGCGAAAAGCAAAATAATGAACCAAACCTACGCAGTTCTTTTCGCGCAACTGTGAGGGCTCGCCCTTCCGGCCCGACGCCAACCAGTGAAAGTCAATAGGTTCACATCGAAAGGCCCACCGAACGTCCCCGCGCCCCCCCCTCCCCCCATGTTTGATGCTAGCATCAAACATGCATGAGAGGCAGTGTCCTGCCTAAACATTAAACTAAGTTCCCCCCCCCCCCCCCAGCCCCTTCGAAGCCTGAGGATGAGTGTCCGAACCACCGGTTCTGTGCACGTAGCGGGGCGCTTCATTGAAAAGTCTACGCCGCATAGATGGCCGTTATATAACGTTATATAACGTTATATAACGTTATTCCCGGAGTTATTTGTTACCCCCCCCCTAAATCCAGAAAAACCGTTATTGACCGTTATAAAACCGTTATTTGCCATTTTTGGTCGAAAAATAACGTTATTTGACCGTTATAACGTTATATAACGTTATAATAACGGTATAATAACGTTATATAACGTTATAATAACGGTATATAACGTTATAATAACGTTATATAACGTTATATAACGTTATATAACGTTATATAACGTTATATAACGTTATTATAACGTATATAACGGTTTTTTACCAGTCCATGGGAGCTCACACTGTCCTCCAGATTTTGGTCATTTTTGGCCATTTTTGCCACATTTTCCAGATTTTGGCCAATTTTGGTTATTTTTGCCAATTTTTCCAGACTTTGGTCAATGTTGACCAGTTTTGCCGTGTTTTCCAGATTTTGGCCCATTTTGGCCGTTTTTACCGATTTGGCCAGGATTGGCCATTTTTGCCATGTTTTCAAAAATTTGGCTATTTTTGCCGATTTTTCCAGGTTTTGGTCATTTTTGGCCAGTTTTGCCATGTTTTCCAGACTTTGCCCATTTTGGCCGTTTTTGCCGATTTTTCCAGGGTTTTGGTCATTTATGCCCTGCCCCTCACCAGAGCTATTGCTGTCTGAGTTTCTTAAACCCGCACAAGCTCGAACAGGCAGTCCGTGCGCGGAAAAAAAAAAAGGTCGAAAGACACCAATCTGTACGCCCATTCGGGATCGTCGGAAACACAAAAACACGTGTACCGCCCCACCCGCTTCGATTTCAGCCACACTAGTCTTTCCAAAGGGAATATCGACTATGCCTGCGAAAAGCTCCCCGAAGGTCCAGCCGAAGCCGAAGGCTCAACCTAAAGCTCAGCCGAAAGCTCAGCCGAAGACCCCAGGTACACAGCGCAAACGGCCTCGCGCCGAAAGTACGGATAGCAACAGCAGCAGCAGCAGCGCCTCGGTTGCAAAGGCGCGACGCGGAAGGAAGAAGGTGGCGGAAACGCTGCGCGTCGAGGCCTTGTCCCGCGACCTGGCATTGACTGGCCCCAGCGTTCTCCCTGTCACGAAACCACCAAGTAAGAGCCCGGAACAACGATTCATCGACCGGATCAAGAAAACCGACCCCGGGCTGGCTGGGTTCTACGGGAAGCGCCAGCTGTGACTGCTCGACTTTGCATGTCTCGTGCTCATCATGCACCCATATTTGGTACTGGGACCTTGTCTGACTGGCATAGTACGCAACGGTCTGCCGAGTGGACAAGCTTGGACAAGTTGGACTCCAGTGGCCGGATCATGCTGGTGACATCTGCTGCCTCACGAAGGACACTGCAAACGACCGTTACGGGCCACCGACTGAGGGACACGCGCCGGAAACCCAAAACTGCAGACATCCACATCCCAAGAACAACATCGCACAGTGAAAGAGTCATGTGAATCCGGAAGGATCGCGTTTGTCGCGCTTGGGTGGAAGTCCGCAAGAAAATAAGTAAAAGAGAAAAAGCTCTGGGGAGGGGCTATACGGACCCCTGAGGACCGGTTACTACGAATTCTTTTCGGACCAGGGTTTGTTTCCGAACAGTTTTTGTGACCGGGATCCAAAAATCGGCAAAAGTCTGGAAAAATTGGCAAAAATGGCCGAAATTGACCAAAATCTGGAAAATCGGGAAATCTGGAAAAATCGGAAAAAATGGCCGAAATTGACTGATCTGGATAAATCGGCCAGAGTGGCCAAAATCTCAAAATTGTCCAAAATCTTGAAAAATCGGCAAAAATGGCCGAAATCTGGAAAACTCGGCAAAGATTGCCGAAATCTGGAAAAAATCGGCAAAATGGCCAAAACCTGAGAAAATCGGCAAAAGTCTGGAAAAATTGGCTAAGATTGACCAAAATCTGGCAAAAATGGCCAAAATCGGAAAAAATGGCCGAAATGGACCAAAATGAGGAAAAAATGACAAAAATCTGGAAACATGGCCAAAATCGGAAAAATTCTAAAAACCGTTATTTGCGTTATTTTTTCCGTTATTTTGCGTTTTCGACCGTTATATAACGTTATATAACGTTATATAACGTTATCACCGTTATAACGTTATATAACGTTATATAACGTTATCAACCGGCCATCTATGCGTATGTAGTACGGCAGCTCCTTTGACCTGCGGCAGGGGCCTTCGCCTCCTCCTACTCCCTGCACAAGGTTGAAGACCGCGTCTGGACAACCATCGTGCAGGAACCCGGAGTTTCATCCCTAAAAGAGGTGCTCGAAAGAGGCCGCGTTCATCTGCACGATGTTTCCGAAAGAAAACGGTGTCCACCTTATACAGCAACGGAACCGTGGCCAGCCCTCCCCTTTCTTTCAGCTTCGGGCTCAATCGCCTGGATGCCCCATACTGTACTGTTTTGTCATCGCCAAGTTCCGTCCGCTTCCTCCCGCGGCGCTTTCAACTCCTGTCATCCCCCCTTCCTTTCTCGAGTTCAAACACGCATCTTTCTCTCTCAGCGCGCGCCCTGTGGCCCCGCCGCATTCTTCCGGTAGACACAGCCCTGCGCTGCAGAGGGCAAGATATATCAAAGTTCCCGCAACTCAAAACCCAAAACATGCCATTGTACGGCGCAGCCACCTCCCTGCGAATAGAACCGATAGACGACACCTAAGTGGTGACGACGACTCTTTGCACAATATCTAAAGCCCGCACCGAAGCGCCGTTACTGTGGCTCAACGCCCAGCCAGCGGGTGGCTTTGTGCCCTGATGCCTGCAATCTGTCGCGAAGGGGGGGGTTTTTTTTTTTTGTATATGCACCTGCTTTTGTAGGAAATGCTTAGGAGGCTGCCAGTTGCAAAATATCAAAGGAGGTCTCCTTCGAAGTAAGCACAAGGCAGTCCCTCGAGTACTTTTTGCTTGATTCTCGGCACTGCCTTAATTTCTGGAGCTACCCCAGCGACTACATTGTCTACTACCAAGACGTCATAAATACCATTTCATCAATGCCGCTGAACGACGCAGCCATGGATGAAGAAGGCGCAGCGGGGGTAGTCTTCTGCAGATGAAGTGTTGTATGGTTGCGCTTATCTACCAGGGCTAGAATCGCCACTTTTTTTGGGGGTTCGTTCGCCACTTTTTTGGGATCGTTGGTGTTTTTCTTGCTCCACGGTTTGTTTTCTTCCGAGGGCATGCAACTCTTGCGTGAGAACAATTGACGGAGCCTCTTAAGTCTTGTGCAGCCCGCAATTGCGGGAGTCGAAAGACCTAGCGCAACATAAAGCCCCCCCTTTGTGAGAAAAAGCGAAGAGTGAAAGAACCTTCTTCACCTGTTTTGACCTCCACCTGCTTTGTGGAAAATACTTGCCCTCTGCAATTTTGAAGATAGGAAACGTGCCGTGTCCCACACGAACCACAAACACAGGTAGAACTTGGTTTAGTGCCGGGCGTATGCGTTCAACACAGTCATCATCAACCCGTAGAGCACATAGCCATACTAAGCGTGTTACGTCTGACATCCCCCCCAATGTGGGCGGCATGGAAAAAAGGAGGACTATTTTACCGGCACCACAAAGTCCAAGAATACCGTGGAAAGAAAGAATACCCAAAGCACCGCCAGTAACAGTTTCTCAAGCGAACTTTCCTTTCATGTCTAAGAGGCATGAAAAGACGCTGAGAACCAGGCAAAGTTGTAGACAACGAAATAGCAAGGAGCTCCTGCCTAACCACCAAACTACGATTTCCCCCCGCGCAGTTGCGTTCGAAGCTTCTTTTGGGGCTGTTGCCGGCGGCCCGGTGCAACCTTTTCCAGGTGCAGGCTCAGTTGCGGCTCTGAATGAAGTTCCTGGTCTCTCCCCCTGCTCGGCCAGGCATCTGCACCGAATCGAGGGTCGGACCGCCTGCCATTCGCCGAAAACGCTGCGGGTTTCACGAGGTTAGTGCAAATGGCAAAGCACCTACGACAAGTTCGCTCATCTATGTTGGACCCAAAGTTTGGACCCAAAATTTGGAGTATCACCTGAGCCTTCCTGCAGCAAGGCCAGTCAGCAGCTTCGTAAAAAGAGTTTAAGAGCAGCACCACAAGGGGTAGGCTTGCATTGTCAAAGGCTAGGGTTACTTGATAACGTCGTCCGAAGACGATCTCAATGTGATGGACGATGATGATGACGAGGACCGGCTGGTGATATCCATTCTTTGTACGCTGCCGTGCGCTTTTTCTTGAATTTCCCCGCCGGCGGCTCTGCCGAGGCAGTCGCTCGGGGGGACGATCTCGACGTGGATGAGGATGATGGTGAGGTCTGGTGATATCCAGCTCCATCCAAGAGTTTAAGAGCAGGAGGCTATCAATCCCCGACCTTCCAAACCACAAACTTGCCCCCCAAAAGAAAAGAAAAAAAGTTCGCAAAAAAAAAGAGGAAAAACGTCGCGAGACATCAAGCTGATCGATATATCGGTAACATAACAAAACCGCAGCGTTCCTGGAATCCAGCTTTCCCGCTTTGTACCCGCAAGGCTTCGTCAACTCGGTCCGGAACCGAAGAGTTTGTCGGCAAGGAGATTCAGTTCGTTTTGTGCGAGATTCAGTTTTTTCTGCGAGTCCGGCCGGCGATGTCCATTTTTGCCGCATTCGAGTAGTCGGCCATGATATGCTGCTTTGCACCATAATTCTTGCGGGTTGCCCTGCATTGTCGGGAGTGCGCGGTCACTTCTCCGCACTACGATCTCAAGCGCAGAAGGATACGTCTGTGCCCCTGAAACCACCACACCGCTGTCCTGTCTGCAGACACTCAGGTTCCGCGCTGATGATGATGGTCCGCCCTATGTGTAAAATCACCGTAGGGACGTTCAAGAAGTATAAAGGGACATCGCCAGGCCTCTCTTAGCTCAGCCTCTGCGTGCGACTAGTTGCGATCCTGTTTGCCCATTACGTTCCTCTCGCTCGTCTTCAGTGCCCCATCCCACCCCGTCGGGATTCTGTCTTGTCTTCTACATGTACACCTCTTGCCTCCTCTTCTTGCTCTTTTCCTGTCTTTGTGTTCAAGTTCTTGTCAAGCCTGCAAAGAGGTGATTGTATGTTCACCGAGCTATCTCCTCTCTCATTCACTTGACGCACTTCGCATTACGACCCGCGCACAAGCTTACATGAAAGACAAGGTCAGTGTCAGGCGCCATTGCGTCAGAAACACGGTTTCAAGACTTCCGAACTCTTCGAACGGACGAGTGCGACGAGAAAACCTGCCTAAATAAATCAACTGCCTTCGGGTAGGCTAGTCTCTGGCACTTGCTGTCGTCGGGAAAACCGTACACCGCGAGAGTAGGAGAAAGTAGAAAGGGAAACTAAAGTTTTCGTTGACCGCACCCACCCTGAGCCCAAATACTGGACGTGGTTTCAGGTGGCAAGGCCACGTCCAGGATTTGATTTGCAAGTGATCATGATCAGAAGGTTGGGCGGTTCTACTTGGGCGGTTCAGTTTCCTCACACATTGCATGTGGCTAAGAAAAAAAGTGTACACCAAATATACAACCCGTCATCATATAGCCCTTTCTTGCTCTAAGAGAACCCATTTAGCAACGGTCACACGGAGACCCTAAACCCCCGGAATTTCGAGCGAACTTTATCTCTGAAAAAAAAAAAAAGTAGAGGGGTGACTGCCTTGATATTTAGAACCTCCCCTGTGAATTGTAGGAAAGAAAAAGAAGAAAAAAAAAAAAAAAAAAAAAAAAGCAAAAGAATCTCCCCCGCCCCCCTCCCGCCAAAAAGAAGAACAAGAGAGAGAAAATGGCATCCGCCACCGCCATGCAATACCTCAACCCAAATGGCGCGTCCGTGGGCGGGAAAGAAGCGATGGCGTTCAACATCAGCGGCGCGAAGGGGCTCATGAACGTGCTGAAGACGAACCTCGGCCCGATGGGCACGATGAAGATGCTCGTCGGCGGGGCCGGCCAGATCAAGATGACGAAGGACGGGAGCGTGCTGCTGGGCGAGATGCAGATCCAGCACCCGACCGCGACGCTCATCGCCCGCGCTGCGACGGCGATGGACGACGAGACCGGCGACGGCACGACGTCGACCGTCATCATGATCGGTGAGGCGCTGTCGCAAGCGGAGGAGTTGGTCTCCGAGGGCATCCACCCCAGGACGATCGCAGAGGGCTACGACCTGGCCGCCGCGGAGGCGATCAAGTTCCTCGTCACGCGCAAGATCGCGATGACCGCGGACAACGAGCGGGAGCTGCTTGACAACATCGCGCGCACCGCCCTCGCGACGAAGATCAACCCCGAACTGGTCGACAACCTGGCCGCCGGCCTCGTCGACGCGATCAACACCGTCCGCGAAAAGGACGAGCAGATCGACCTCCACATGATCGAAATCATGCACATGCGACACAAGCTCGGATCCGAGACCCAGTTCATCCCGGGCCTCGTCCTCGACCACGGCGGCCGCCACCCGGAGATGCCGAAGCACGTCGAGAACTGCTACATCCTGACGTGCAACGTCTCGCTCGAATACGAGAAGTCGGAGCTCAACTCCGGGTTCTACTACAAGAGCGCCGCGGACAAGGAGAAGATGGCCGGCGCGGAGCGGAAGACCGTCGACGAGCGGTGCCAGCTCATCGTCGCGCTGAAGAACAAGCTCTGCCCGCCGGGGTCCGACAAGAACCTGGTCGTCATCAACCAGAAGGGCATCGACCCGCTGTCCCTCGACATCCTGGCGCGCAACGGCATCCTCGGGCTGCGGAGGGCGAAGAGGAGGAACATGGAGAGAATCGCGCTTTGCTGTGGTGGAGAGGCCGTCAACCACTTCGACGACCTGAAGGAGTCCGACCTTGGCTACGCCGGCCTTGTCTACGAACACGTCTTGGGTATGCCTTGCCCAGTTGTACCACCGGAGTTGCACTAGGCTGCGAGCTACGTCGTCTTGAGGATCGATCTGGTCGATTCTTTCTCATCGGAGACGTTGTTCTTAAAGTATCACAGCCGACATTTCGGCCTACCCGGCGTTGTCTTTCGTTTTGTTTTGCCGTCTTGCCTCCTCATGCGCAGGCAAGGAGTGGTTCGCTGCATTAGGACTTGCAACCTTGCCGCTGCTTCTTCTCGACTCACAATCACAACCTCATCTCACAGGTGACGAGAAGTACACCTTCATCGAGAAGGTCAAGAACCCGAAGTCTGGCACCATTCTGCTCAAGGGTATGCCGTCAATTCTTTTTTGTCTGGAGGAGACTGCCGACGCGTCACTGCTGCTGTGTGCGCTCGGATTGGCACCGCTCAAGCGGCCACCTTAAGTCACTCGTTTGTTTGTAAAGTTTGCTCCGTTCTTCTCCCTGACTTGTTTCCGGATTAGGATGACACATACTACTACTACTCCTACTACTACTACTACTGTCTGGAGGAGGCCGCTGGTTGGTTTGGTCTGGAGGACGTGGCGTCACTGTTGACCGCACCTTAATTGAGTCGCGCCAGCATCATGTGCTTAATGCTGCGCGCGGACGGGAGTAGCAGACCAATGAAGACCACCGCACGTTTCTTGCCGTTCCTTCTTCTTAAAACCCCCGGATCTTTAGTGAACTTGCACTCTAAAACCCCGCGCCGATACCAACGACCCCCCTCGCAGGACCGAACGACCACACCATCGCTCAAATCAAGGAAGCCGTGCGGGACGGCCTGCGCGCGGTGCGCAATGCGATCGAGGACGGCGGCGTCGTCGCGGGAGCCGGCGACTTCGAATCCGCGTGCAAAGTGCACCTCGACCACTACGCCGACCGAAAGGACGTCAAAGACGCGCTGACCCCGGTCATCAAGGCCTTCGGCGACGCGCTGATGGGCGTTCCGAAGATCCTCGCCGAGTCAGCGACCGAAGGCGGCGCGGCGCCCGCCCTCCGCCACACGCTCCTCCGCCACGCGCGCGAAGCCTACGGCACCGACTCCCACTTCGGGCTCGACCTGGAATCCGGCTGCGTCACCGACCCTCTCGCCAGCGGCGTCATGGACTCCTTCAGAGTCAAGAAGCAGCAGCTCGAGGCGACGTATGCTTCCCACTCACCCACCCACACACACACCCAGGGTGGTCGTACTGCCACCAGTACCCGTGAAGGGAGGCACCACGACGTTAGACCGGGCCCGTAGCACACAGCAAACCAGGGGATTAGCTTCTATATCCACATTTGGACTGTCAGTCCAAATTTGGAAAGGCCGGCGGGGGAAAGAAGACAATAAATGGCACGACACCTGACCCTGGCCGGTGACCAATGTGCAATCCGAGGCACTCAGGATGCCTGGGCGGACAGGGGGCCAGCATTGTCGTGAAGATACGTCGCGACGCAAAAAGCCGTTAGCGATCCAAATTTGGAAAATGGGCCGGAGACCAAGCTAATGCCCTGATGCGCTGCTAACCCCACAAAAACACAAGGCAACAGACGTCCAGTATTGCACTTCACTGGGTGGCAGGCGAAATCACGCCGCTTCCCCTGTTATACGCGATTTCCGGCACCTTCTATTTTGTGTGGTGCACGTTGCAATTGGCTTTTCCATTTGTGCTGGTGCTGGAAGCCGTGTTCGCACAGGTAAAGCACAACGAGATGCGAAGTCCAGGAATCAGAGCATCTTCCTGCTTTTTCTACTAAATGAACCCGACGGCGAGTGGCAACTCCGCCGTTACTTGCTCGTGCGAACGAGTGGACTCATAGCGAGCTATACCAGACTAGCCCTGAGGTCATGCACTCAAACACACGTCACGCACTTACACATATTGATTGCGTTAGTTGAACAGAAGGAACTCCAGAGGGTCCTAATCCCCCGTACCTTATTTACGGAGTCTTGCACTCCACCGTGCTCCTTTTAGTTCTTGTTGCGTGTCCTTGTTCATTTCTAGCTATTTAACGTCGAATAAAACACTTGGTGCGAGCATTACTATCTACTTACCATCGAAGACTTGGTGCCATCATCAATCATGCATGCGAGATAGTACTCTGTCGAAGCTACGAAGTCTTTCCCGGTTGTCTGACGAGAACTGCCAAGAAAGGGAGAAGTAGGAACACGACTTTGTAGCTGACATCACTCGCGCAAGAGAGTGCTGAGTGACTGCCATATCCCGGGTAACGAGCTGGCGCAAGGTCACCTTCCACACACCAGTGGTTAGAAAAGGTGGGGAAGCTTTACTTTCTCTCACCAACCGCACCTTGAAGGCTGTGTGAAGTGCTGAAGAGTGCCAACGCTCTCTTTCTACACAGTAGTTAATTCACAAAACTAGGTGTACACATCAAAGGTGTCACGGGACAAGCCGGCAGTCGGTTTATCACGTGGGCGGCCCTCCCCCAGTGCCACCACTGTTTTGTCTTTAACCATACTTCAACTCTCTCGTCGCCTTGCGGGGCATCAACTCCCTCAGTGAAACTGTGCTATTAAGTTCTTCAACCGCAACAGGGCCGTCATTGCGACGCAGCTGCTTCTCATCGACGAGGTGATGAAGGCCGGCGGCCGAGGCGGAAAGGCGGAGTAAACGGAACCCCCACCCATCCCCCGCTTTTCTCTATTCAACAATTTTTTCCTCCTCCCGGCTCGGGAGAAGCCTTGCCCGGGTAGAGCGGCGCGCACGCAGGGGGGGAGGGGGGGAGTCATTTGATTGACATTTCAGAAATCCCCGGCGTGGGGCTGCACGTCCCGGCAAAGAATTCATGCATTGCGGAGGGGGGGGGAGGGATTCTCCTCGCCTCCCGTGGGCATGTCCAAAGTCTTGGATCCAAATTCTTGGACCCAATTTCTCAGATCCAAATTCGGACCCACGTCCTTGGATCCAAATTTATGCCACCCAACGGAAACGCGGGCAGTGCCTTGAACGGCTGCGAAACCACGTGCTCTTTGCCGAAGGCGTATCCGACTTGAGGGGACACGGCGACAAGACCCTTCGATGCGCCTGCTCCTGCACCGCGGATCAGTTCATCAGAACCTGCGCCGACGCGTGCGGAGTTCCCGCGCACGTACACGGGTCTTGCCAGCCATTTTGCTGGATTGCAGAAAGGACGCAGGAGGGAGGGGCGCACCCGCACGAAAAACTGCCGACAGAGTGCCAGACCAAGAGCTGCTCGTCCAGCTCTGCGTCATCAAGCATGATTTTTTGGTGAAATGCTCCTGTCCTGCAGCAGGGGTTGTACTTTTTTTGTATAAGCCTGCTTTGTAGGAAATACTTGAGGAGGCTGCCAGCTGCAAAAGATCAAAGGAGGTAAATGTGCTGTAGCCCACACGAAACACAGGTGAATCTGGGTTCAGTGGCGCGCGTAAGCGTTCAACAAAAAAGACCCATTTTGTAGTTGTATCGTTTCTCCCCCTCTAGCCTCCTTCGAAGTAAGCACAAGGCAGCCCCTCGAGTATTTTCCCCGGAAACAAAGCGCCGTTTTTCGGACTTTCTTAAAGGCAACCTGCAGGCAACGGATGTCCAAACGTGACAGCACCCACGAAAATCTGTTGGCGCGCGTTGCTCTATCTGCCCCCCTTCCTCTCGGACCATCGTTGCAGAGGCAATATTCTGCCTAAACACCAAAACTCAGGTCTCCCCCTCTCGGACTATTGTTGAGTCATGCAGGAAAAGCTACCTGGAAAGGAGGCCCGGGGGTGTTGTTGTCGAAAATCGCCTTAGCTAGGGCAACTCCTGCGAATCCACTTACTGCACCTGAACACGATCGTGGGCTCTGTACCGTCCGACTCTCTGCCCGCTGGCCGTGACCAGGGGGCGAGTTCGGCATTCTCATTTTATCAAGCACACCAAGCACAGTGCTCTGCGCCCACCTTCGCGAGAACCCTGGCTCCCAGAGGTGATCCTCCACGCTCGGTCCAATCTTGTAAAGGCACGCCTTAACAAGTAAGCGTCTCCTATTAAACTCACCCGAGGCGAGGTTTCTTCGCGCACTGCGTGCATGCCCATGTGGCCAGCCCGGTGATGACCCGGCTGTACTAGCCTCCTTCTCCCTTTTTCAATGCACGGCGAAGTCCAGCCTCAGAAGCTGGAGGTAAAGCTGGAGTTACAAAGCGGGCGTCACACCCGCTTTTCGGGTGTGGATTCCCCCGCGTTTTGGTTGTAGCACACCCGCTTTTCGGGTGTGTCTCGGGCACACCCTCTTTAACTCCAGCTTCTGAAGCTGGACCTCACCGCGCAGGAAGGAAAGGAGCGCGGGGGCGGGGGGGAGGAGGCGCTCGGCAATACTTTGCCGCGCATGGTGGAGCTCCTCAGGAGCTAGTGTTAAAGAAAGCCGGCGTCGCACCCGCTTTTCGGGTGTGGACTTAACACGCGTTTTTTTGGTCGGAGCAAAAATCCGCTTTTCGGGTGTGGTGGTTTTCGGGCATGTTTTGCTTCTGAGGCTGGACCTCGCCGTGTGGGAGGACAGTTCGCGCACCTTGTGTACCTTCCGCCCCCCCCCCCGGCCTGTCTGCCTCTTGAGAGACAGAAAACCAGTCGCTCCCATACCCAACCCACCCGTCACGTCTTGCCTTGTTACCTTCGGGTTTCCCCCCCCCCCCCCCCCCCCCATTTCCCACGCTGTCTCGGCAGCTGCCCCCCGACCCTTCTTCTTGGTTCCACCCCGTTTTCTCTCTTTCGGTCTCGCTGCCTTCGTTCTTGTTTAGTCATCATCTGATTTTTTCTACTTCTCTCCCCCCGTCCCCACCAGACCAGGCCCACACCGCCGTCCTATCCGCAGAGACGAGGGAGGCTCCGGGCCGATGATGGTTCGCCTATTGCGTGCCTTGGCTTTTCGCGGACCGAAACACGGTGCGGATGTGACCCGGTGTGGTGTTGTGCACGTACCATTTCGAGATTCGTTCTCGCCTCCCCCTGCGTCTATTGCACGATGGAGCTCATCAGCTGAAGCTGGAGTTACTTAGCGGGTGTACACGTACACGCGTTTTGGGCGTAGCACCTCCACTTTAGGTGTGACCTGCGCACACTTTGTCTAAAGGTTTTTGAGGCTGGGCTGCATCGTGTGGGTGGAGGAGAGGAGGGCGTGAGGAGACGTGGTACGCGTGGGCTGCCCTGTTACCACTGCTTCTAGTCGCCTCCGCAATGGAGCGTAATGTCAGGAAGCTGCGTGGGGGCCTTTTTCTTGCCCACACACACAGTCCCGCATCATCACTCGGGATAAACACTGATGCCTGCAGGCCATGATACCCCCCCCGCCCCGGTGCAACTTAGAAAGAAACAGGACGAAGGCGGCTGAGAGCAGACATCATTAGCTTCAGCAGTAAAATTCTTTGTTTTCGTTTCCCCCCCTCTCTCCCTCGGTTGACCCCCCCCCCATCGTTCTTTCTTCTTCCGTTCTTCTTCTTGCAAGCTTGTTTCAGCTTCTTCCTGTTTTTCCTCTGTTTCCTTTGTTTTCTCTCTCGCCCCCCCCCCCCCTCTTTTTTTCTTGTTCTCATTTTTGCAAACCGTCATAATCCGTTCGCCCTTTTAAGTCCACACACCCCGCACGTGTGCACCCTCGCCCCTTTCTTCTTCAAGCTTTCTTTCCAACCCCCCAGTTGAAGGTGTTTTCTTCTTTTTCTTCTCGAATAAGCACCCCCTGCTTCGGCAGAGAGTATTCGAGGAGACCGCCCCCCAGTTGCGACTTGCGACAAGGGAGGAAATTGTGCACACGAACACCCCAACGCACGAACCCCAGGGAGATGTGGGGGGTTGTCGTCCGGTGCAAGCGTTCAACCTTTTCGTTCCCTTTTTGCCCACAACTTGGGGCCGTTCCGTCGACAATGCAGATAATGCCTCCGGTAGATGAAGTCCAGCAGCGCATCTTCGTTGCACCTGCGCACACGTCATCATACGGAACGGACAGGGCGGCAGCACTGGAATGTCTCAGCCAGAACGGCCAAGCACACGCGAGGCCGAACAGCCTTAACTTGTGATGTGGCCTTTGTTCTCAAGCTGAACAGCTGTTGCGTCCTGTTCGCGGTACCCGAAACAGGCTGTTCGCCCTAGATGCGTTCTGGCGGCCAATTCGATAGCAGCCGGCCGCACCGCGCTCGCCCTTTCCACCTTCTCTCGGACTAGAGTACCCTTTTGTCTTTTGGACACTTTCTCCGCCCTTTTCTTCTTTGTTTTCCCGTTCATGTGGACAGCCGCGACATGCGCCCAGAACGACAACGACCAGCCTGCATTGGATGAAGACGCAGAAGGGAGACGCTGTTGCACTGTTGTGGTTGTCTCATCAATGAAGAGCAGGTGACTGTGCACGCAAAGGGCACACGGAGTTCGTCCCTAGCGTCAGGGCTTTTGCCAAAGGTCGTCAGTGCTAGTACACCGCGCCGTCCCGAGATGTAAATTTGTTGCATTCGTGCGATTGTCAGGCCTTCGACTACCCTGAGCAACGCACTGTAAACACTCCGTGTCTACGTTACAGCAGATGGAACGCGCTTGTTGCGCCGCCGCGGGGGCGGCCTACGAGTGGGTGTCGTTGTGGCCTCCCGAGAGCACCAGCGGGGTTCTTATCCGGCACAAGTCACTGCGCTGTTGTGTACGCTCGAATCGGCGCCGCCAGGCGGCTGCCTTGATTGAGGACCACTCGTTTGATTGTACACATTCCGCCGTTCTTCATTCAGAAGTCCCCCGAACTAGAACGAACCATACTCCTACTAGCACCAGTGTGCACTTGTGCAGTCTATCGTCACAGATTGTTGCTGCATACTAGTACCAGTCTATCGTCACAGATTGTTGCTGCACGTCAACTTCAAACTACTATTGCTATTGGGCTCTCGGCGACAGATGTAAACCGGTCCCGTCAGCGGCGCAACCGAGCCATCTTGGTTACATTTGCCTACCAGTATTTTTGAGGAAACCGCAATCACTGCTCACCAGCGGGGCATGGAGGGAAGGAAGCGATGCGCATCTCCAGAGTCCTCCTCGCGGAAGCAGCGGGCCCGCGCCGTTACTACTACTACCTGAACGACCACGGGCATCTCTACCACCTCTACCACCCTGAGGAGCTCATCCGCGGCCACAAGATCCCCAAGGGGCCAGCGCACATGCGCGAGGCCAAGTTCCTCGACTTCTTCTTCACCCGCCTCCGCCGCCGCACGGCGGGCGACGCGGCCGGCGACCCGGAGGCACCGCCCGTGGCGGACTTCCCGTTCGTCTCGCACTGCAAGGGGGAGTTCAACTACATGCGGCCGGCAGACCGTCCTGTGGTCTACCTCGAAATCCGTCCCAAAGAACTGGTCGGAGCCGACGAAGTGCCCGATTTCTCCGCTCTCACAGGCGACCCAGACCGGGCCTGGGTCCTCACATACGGCGGAGGCTCTTTGTACGTTCCATTCGACCCCGCGCAGCTGCACGTGTGCGAGGAAGGCCGAGTGTACTACCCGGCCCCGGCCAAGAAGCACGCTGGTGACTTCGGGCTGTTGTCCTGCTACTGCGCCCTGCGCCTCGGGCTCGACAGCATCTGGGAAGATCCGGACGCGAAGCCGGAGCTCCACTGGGGGGGCAAGACGTATCCGCTCATCCGGATACCCGCTTTTCCCGACAAGCTGTTGTAGCGCGCTCTCGCCCGCGACGAGCGCACTCACTTCACTTCATCCTGGACAGACGTGCCTTGACACACGCACGGCATCCGGCATGTGTCCCCGGCGCAATTCCCTTCCCAAGTTGTGTAGTCACTGTGTGGGCATTTGAAGCGCGGATGATGCCTCTCGCGCTGCTCCCCTTGAGGTTCCTGGCTCATGCCAAAGCGCCGCCGCCCGGGTTGAGGGGTTGCGGCATCAGGCGTGCAAGTTGTGTAGCCAGTGTGACTTCTCTTACCGCACTTGTTATGTCAGCCAGGGGGAGCTAGCCTTGGTGAAGGAATATTGGAAGACACCCTTGTCGGCATGCGCATGCGGACTCTTAGTGCTGCCTAGCATGCTGCTGCACGGCAGTCCTGCAACCGCGGCGCGGCGTATCCGTCTTCATTTCCGGTTGACCTTGAAGAGATGTTGCAAGGCCTCTACAGCCTTACACGATCACTCTCGCTTGAGAGAACGCATGAGTGTCATTTTTCGACGAACTAGACCCTCGTCTGCAAGTGGGTAAGCTCCGTGTTTCTAGCCCTCTGACAGCGTGACGCCAGGAAGGCCGATGCTAAGCACACGAACGCTCTTCCAGCTTTTCATTCCCTTTCGGAGGCCGTACGTTCCCAAAACAAACGGAAAGAGACTGCGGTATGATTGAACAGTGAACAGGGAACATTGACCAGAAAATGGCGAGCAATAAACAAGCAACTGACCGTCGCCAGTGCAGTGAACAGTGTTCGGCCAGTAAATAGTTGGGAGTTGGCCACTGAGAACAGCCGGTGAGCAGCACTACTGAGCCAACAGCACAAGGTACAGTGGCATGTTAGAAAACTTGAACGGCCATCGGTAGCCTCGGTGAGCCGGTCCATCCCCTCTTGATAGACCGTGATCGACCGAAGAATACAGCACCGGGCAATTCGATGCAGCTCTAGGTACTAGGGATGGACCTGACCACTGAGAGTAAACAGCGGCCAGAGGACAGTCATCCCGTGGCGCCGAAAACAAGTCAAATAAGGAGGAACAAAGATGGGGAGTGCTTAAGGTGAAGGTTAAACTGAGCGTCACAAGGCGCCCATGGAAGCCGAACGTGACGCTTCCGAGTCATTCTCCTGTGCGATCTGCGGCTGGCACGCCCCGTTTTCGCGCCACGTGCGCAGCGGCGAATCTCCGCCGTTCCACGCAGGCATCGTATACCGAGAGGATGTATGGGTAGTCAGGGACACCACCCGGGGGCCGGTGCCGGCAGACGACCGCCCCCTCGCTGTGGGCAGCGCCTGCGGGCTGTGCGGCAGCCTCGTGTGCCACGTTTCCTGCAGCGTCTTCTTCGGCAAGCGGCTCTGCAAGAACTGCTGCGGAGCTCACCGATCGATACTGCCGGCGGAGGTCCTCCACGCCCTGGACACGTTGCAGGCAAATCCAGAAAACTGACTTCCCTGTGGATGGCGGTTTCACGAGTCAGCTCGTATTGGTTCCCCGTCAGGCGGGAAGCATGGAGTTTGCGTCGATTGCCAGCGTTGCATCCAACACTGAGCGATAGTCGCACCTCGAGGAAAGAGCGATCTTCGTAATTCGCAAAGGGCGTAGCTTTCACCTGTACCTTCCGCATGCAAAGAAGCCTGTGACTGTCATCAGACTTTTCGGTGCACGATCGTCACTCGTGCATCTCGAAGCTGATGAGGCTTCGAGGTCGCTTCTCCTGACGTACCACTTTTGCGTCTTTTCATCTTCGTGTGTCGATCACGTATGTATCATGACCAGGGTTGATGGCAGACGAAAGAGAAATTGGCGTCGGATACTGTGCCCAGACTTGCTTTTTGAGGGTCCGAAAGACAGAAGCTCTGCGCTTCGACCAGGAGCTTTCCCCGGCGAGTTTAGGTCCCACTACCCTCCGCTTTTGTTAGTGGCCGCGCAGTCACCGCGACAACACTAGGCAGGATCAGACCTAAGCAATGCTATCGCATTCAGACCCAGAGTTCCAGAGCAACGCCGGAGAATGGTCCACTGCCAGATTCTCGTTCACCCCGACTCGCCTCGGCAGATACACAGTCGAATCGAGGGCTGAACCCAGTCCGAGAACTAGATGTGAACGACAGTGAATCTCATGCAAACCCAGCCAGCCCGCCACGTATTCGCCGAGGATGTCTCGTGCTTAATTCTTATACCCATGTGTTCCTGCGGACAAGAGTATTGCACAGCACCCCAGCAGTGGTGTGAACAGCGGTGCTGCACACACGTCAGACGAAGCACGGTTGCTACGGCTCCTTGTCTGGGGTGCGACTGCAGCGGCCCTGCTGCGAGTATCTGCCGGGCGGCAAGCTGGCGTGAACAGCTACGAACGCAAACCGGCAAACAGTTCCTGCGCACAACGGGCACGTCCCGGCTTCGTCTTGGCCGTGCACCGACGCGAATGGCACGCCCTCCCCCCTGCTAGTAGTTGCGACGAGAGCCCGAGTTATGTGCGAATCGTATGCACCCGGGGGGGCAAATTCGGCGGGTCCGACCATCCATGCCTCTATCTGCACAGGACACCCCCCATACCCCCGCCCCCGGGGACTGGTGCGGGCGGGCGATCGATGTCGTCGGCTGCCCGTGGTGTGGTGTGGAGCTTGCTCGTGCTCGCGTACGCACGTACGGGTGTGTCCGCCCTGGTCGACGATCTCATCGACGACGAGAATCAGACGTGTGACTGGGACGAGGTGTTCGGCAGCCTGTGCCTGTGGAAGGTGGACGGCAGTGCCGCCGGAGTCGTGCTGGAGGTGGTGGTGTTCGTCCTCGCTGTAGTCGGGCTGCTGTGCGTGTGCAACAGCTACCTGGTGCCCCCGCTCGAGACGCTCTGCAGGCGGTGGGAAATCCGCGAAGACGTAGCGGGGTGCACGTTCCTCGCCTTCGGGTCCGCTGCGCCCGAGATCCTGATCAACTCCCTCGAAACGTTGAAGGGCAGCGACGGCGACACGCAGCTCGGGGTGTCCGCCGTGCTTGGGTCAGGCATGATCGCGTTTCTGATCATCCCGGGCCTCTGCGGGCTGACGTGCGGCCCGTTGTCGCCGCCCATGGCGCTCAATAGGCGGCCGCTCGCCAGGGACACCATCGCATACATCGCCGGGCTCACCGAGCTCCTGGTTTTTTTGGCCGACGGGACGGTCGACTGGAAGGAGTCGCTGTTCATGGTCGCGACGTACGTGGTGTACGTCGTCGTCGTCATCGCCTCCCCCGCCATGCGCAGGATGTACCGGGTCTCCGCCCGCAGGAAGGCCGTCACCAAAAGCGAGGAGCGCTCGCTCTTCCGCCTCCCGGCGGGCGTGCGCAAGAAGGGCAGGGAGCCGAAGAAATACGTTGACCTGGCCCCGTCGGATCCGGGGCCGGCCTCGTGGGCACCAGGAGCTGCCGAGGATGCCGGTGCGGACGTGCTGTTCACGACACACAGGGAGCTCGCGGAGGACGCCGCCGGCAGCGCCGAGGGTGGTGGGAGAGCGGGGGGGCCTGCCGTCCGGGCGCCGCTGTCGGCGGCGCCGTCGTCGACGCGAACCGACGACGCGCTCAACTTCAGCTGCCCGCCGGGCGCGGCGCGGCACAGGAACCCGCTGCCCGGAGAGCGGCAGCCGCCGCCACTGCACAGTGGCGAGGGAGACGCGGACGTGAGCTTGGACACACCGTTTTCCACCGACACCGCCGCCGCGAAGCCGGACGGGTGTCGGTGGGTGACGCCTGGCGTCGAGCGCGGCGTGTCCGACAGCGGCTGGACTGCAGTGGGCGGGTCGGCGCGGGGCAGCGCCACGACGTGGCCAAGCGCGGACGCGGCCTCCGCGGAGTTCTGGGACGTCGAGGGCCGGCGGCTGGTGGTGTTCGCGCGGGGAACGCCGGAGTGCGCCGTCGATGGGGTCGCGGTCGCGGCGGGCGACGTCGAGACGGTGCGGTTTCTGTACCTCACGGACACGTGCCGGATCGACTTTGTCGACAAGCGGGCGGCGCCCGGCGGCTTCGCGGGGTTCTCCTCTCCGGGTGAATCCCTGGCGAAGCCCCACGTGCTCGTGCCCAACGCGGACGAGCAGACACTCGCCGACATCGCGCGCCGCCTGGCCGCCCGCGGGTTCACCCTCCGCCAGCGGTGGGGCGAAGGCGCTCGGGTCGCCGCGTACCGGGCCGGCCGCCGCGAGTTCGGCGCCGCCCGCATCCTCGCCGTCGTGCCCGCGGCCGCCGCGCCGCAGGGCTCGCCCGGCGACGGATCTTCATCGGCGCGGGCGCCGATGCCGATGACCCCGTTTGGGGCGCCCATCGACGAGCAGTACGTCGTCGTCTTCGACGACGACCGGATGCGGACCCGGCAGCTCGACTTCAAGGACCTCCGCCCGCTCTCGCAGCTGAAGCGGAGCCGGCCCGGGAACTCGGCGTGGTGGTGGACCAGCGACAAGGAGCAGCAGAAGCCGGCGGCCGGCGGCGGCGTGAAAAAAGCGGGCAAACCGTGCGGCGGGTACGGAACCGCCGGCGACCCCTCCCCGGAAGACGACGACGACGAAGGCGGCGCGTCCGACAGCAGCGGCGACGGGTGGGGCGGCGGCGCCAGCGCGGTGTCCACGGCGCACTCGCACTGGACCGCGACGAACTGGAACGCGGACCGGGCCGCCGAGTGGCCGAAGGTCGTGCGCCCGATCCTGTGGCTGGGGCGCGGGTGGGAGGTGGTGTTTCGGTACACGATCCCGCACTGGAAAGAGAGCGAGGAGGAGTTGCTGAACCTCGACGTGATCGTGGAAGACGAGCCCCCCGAAGCGCAGGCGTACGGCCCGGAGGGCGACATGCTGCTGTTCCGGGCAATCGAGGAGCAGCACAAGCGCAGGGCGGACAGAGCGAACGGCTGGGGGTCGCAGATCTACCCCCTCACCTTCGCTGTGGCGCTGCTATGGCTCGCTTTCTTCTCGATCGTCGTGGCGAGCGTCGTGCTGCGCTGGTCCGACCTCTCGGGGCTGGACTCCGGATTCTTCGCGGTCCTCCTCATCGCGGTGGCCGCCGAGATCCCCGACTGCGCGGCGTCGGTCTGCGTCGCGCGGCGGGGCTGCGGCCCGATGGCGTGCGCCAACGCAATGGGCGCGCAGAACATCAACGTCTTCATCGGACTCGGCCTGCCGTGGCTAATCTCGGGCGTCGTTCGCGGCGAGGTTGTCGTCTTCGACGACCCCGACATATTAAGGCTCACGACAGTCTTCTGCTTCGCGGCTGCTTTCCTGTTCCTGTCGATGACGCTGCTAGCAGCTTTAGTGCAGTGCCGCAACAAGGCGACTCTGGGCTACCGCAAAGGGAAGATTCTGATCGGGTTTTATTTTGTTGTTCTCACCGCCTACGCAGTGAGTGTCCTGGTCTGAACGTGGGTAGCCCGAACGTGGGTACGCCTCTGCCTTCGCAGGCCTACATCGCAAAGGGTGGGACTGCACAGTGGGAAGAGGTGCAGTAGGTACTGCTACCGCTCTGTGCTACCCCCTTGCCTTGCAGCAGCAGCGTCCCATTCTCGGATTCTCGGCATTCGTCTGACGACACTGACTTTTTCGTCGCGTACCCAAATCCTCCTTCTTTTCATATCGTGCTCCCTGCCACATCCTGGATCTTTGTTTGATCCTTCTCCCAGGATTCATAATGGGGTAGTTTGACCAACACTGCATGAAAAAGTTTGGGCAGTGAATAGAGCCGGACCTGTCAAAATCGAAAGTCTAGCATCCTAGAATAAAGCTGAGTGTGCCCTGTGAGGCGTCATACCTTGGTCGTTCATGAGTTCCTCCTTTTTCTCCCTGTACCTTGATGTAGGTTCCCTCCGAACGTGCAACTGCAGTAATAGGACTGGAGAGTAGGCGCCACGCTTCCACCCCCCTATCGTTTTTTTAAGCCACATGCAATGTGTGAGGAAACTGAACCGCCTAAGCAGGACCTTCTGATCATGATCATTTGCCACATTTGCCACCTGAAACCACGTCCAGGATTGGGGCTCAGGGTAGTGCGGTCAACGAAAACTCTAGTTTCCTTTTTCTGCTTTCTCCTATTCTCGCGGTGTACGGGGTTTTGGATAATCACCAGGGATTCTCCTTAGCTTCAAGGGTTTCCACGATCTTGAAATCTTGACATGTGGCTGTCGAGCGCTGCAAAAGGGCTATTTCAAAGAAGTAGGCGTTCATCCGCCAATTATTAGCCAACTGAAAGAGCGTTCATCTTCGACGCACGGTACTGATAGGCACTAAACTACACAGCTGGGCAACCCGCGGGAAGTCTGGCGCGTTCATGGTAGTTAACGCAAACGCACGCTTGGCGACTTGCAGTTGCTCGCGAAAAACACTGGTCAAAACAGCCCATTCACGAATTGCTGCAACCTTCAACTCCTCGGATTGTTCCTGGTCCTCTTCCAGGGCCCACAGACAGGGTCACACAACGTTGACCAACCTCTGGCCCACCGCCCTGTATCCCCAATTTCCTTTTGGAGATATCTTCATCATCGCGCGAGTTCCTGGACACCTTTTTATTCACAGATAAATGCTTTCGTCTTCATCTATCCGGACGGCCCCTCCGAGTTCTTTTCAGCGGAGTCTAAAGGTTATGGTAATTATTTGAAATTCTCAAATTTAGCCTTCGAGCGGGATACCGCGCATTCTCATGTACCGAATTCTTGGCGTACTTTGCGCTTTGTTCAACGCGTGGTGAAGAGGGCTTCTGCTTTTTTGCCCCGCATGATGTGGCGCAGTCGTCAGTGCTTGGCGTTCAAGACCCAAGGGTCCTAGATTCGGACCTCGCCAGACGGGGTTGATTCTACCTGGCGAACTGTAACTGTCTCTGTCGTGGTTCTTGGTCGTCTTGAACACGGTTTCCAGGCTTGTCAGACAGCAAATCTTTTGGATCGAGCGCAACAAACACAAGTTTTCACCCTCCCCCAATTAGGATGTTCCCCCTCCCCCATTCCTGTTTCACCTGATCCGTGCCCATAGCGCCATTGCCGCTGTTGGCAAGGGCGCAGGGGTATAACTCCCACCGCAGTCAATAGCCAGCGGGCCAACCCCGAATCTTGCCACTCCGATACTCACACAGAAATCAAAAGATTCTGCAGGATAGCCAAGTCCGACCGACCCCAACTAGCTGGTCAAAGAATCTGACAGTCTCGTGTGTGCGAAGGAGAGTCTCTCGGGATGATTCGAACGGACCGCGTTTCTTCCGTTCTACACTCGCTCTGCTTTTTCCTTTTAAGGGACGGCGAACGCAGGTCATAGCTCTGCCGGTCATACGGCTTCATGGCAGCCCAGTTCTAGAAGAGTAACCGTATCGTACAGTATAGTTTAGCGCCGAACGAAAGGCGGAGAGACTGCCGCGGGCGTAACCCCATCAAAATTCAGAATATTCTGCAGGATAGCCAACTCCGACCCTCCCCAACTAGCTGGTCAAAGAGTCTGCACAGCAGTAACGTTGTGCTGCGAAACCCGTTCGGCGATTCACTCGGCGGAGGCCCTGTCCCTTGATCTTGACGAGACGTTGGTCGCGCCATGGGGACATTCGATCTGGACGAACAAAGCTAATGCGCCCTGTCCACCTGGAGGGAGCTGGCTACGTTGGACCCGGGATGGAGGTGCGTGGGCGGAGGCAGCGGGCGGTTCACGTGGTGGTCCAAAAAGAGAAAGAGATCGATAAGGGTGGCGGGAAGCTGGAGCAGCGGCTGCTGAGTTTATGAGCCGGTCCAACCCCTCTTGATAGACCGTGATAGACCGAATAATACAGCACCGGGCAATTCGTGATAGACCGAATAATACAGCACCGGGCAATTCGTGATAGACCGAATAATACAGCACCGGGCAATTCGTGATAGACCGAATAATACAGCACCGGGCAATTCGTGATAGACCGAATAATACAGCACCGGGCAATTCGTGATAGACCGAATAATACAGCACCGGGCAATTCGTGATAGACCGAATAATACAGCACCGGGCAATTCGTGATAGACCGAATAATACAGCACCGGGCAATTCGTGATAGACCGAATAATACAGCACCGGGCAATTCGTGATAGACCGAATAATACAGCACCGGGCAATTCGTGATAGACCGAATAATACAGCACCGGGCAATTCGTGATAGACCGAATAATACAGCACCGGGCAATTCGTGATAGACCGAATAATACAGCACCGGGCAATTCGTGATAGACCGAATAATACAGCACCGGGCAATTCGTGATAGACCGAATAATACAGCACCGGGCAATTCGTGATAGACCGAATAATACAGCACCGGGCAATTCGTGATAGACCGAATAATACAGCACCGGGCAATTCGTGATAGACCGAATAATACAGCACCGGGCAATTCGTGATAGACCGAATAATACAGCACCACAAACGACAAAAAGAGAAAGAGATCGATAAGGGTGGACGGGAAGCTGGAGCAGCGGCTTCTGAGTTTATGAGCCGGTCCATCCCCTCTTGATAGACCGTGATAGACCGAATAATACAGCACCGGGCAATTCGACGCAGCTCTAGGGACTAGGGATGGACCTGATAGACCGTGGTGGATCGTGATTCACTGTGATAAACAGCGGCAGGCACTTCGATGCAGTTTCAAGAGATAGGGACGGACCGGCACAGTTCAGTTTACGGCGGACTCCCCCACCGGATGGGGGAGTGTTTGTGCGGTCGTTTGTGCGATCGGGGTCACTCCTGCATTTATCTCATTTTCCTCGTATTTTGCCTAGGAAACGCGGGAGTGGGACTCCCGCACTTTTTCACTCCCGCATTCACTCCCCCAACCGGTGGGGGAGTCCGCGCCGTGTAAAGGGAGAGTGAGAGGCGGGGTTTCCGCGAATGCCGACAGGTGTCCGCCAAAGTCTATGCGACATGTTCCCATGCCAACGTAATCACCCCGCAAACCGATCTCCGCACAACAAGGCAGCTGCCGAGAAAGAAACGAGAACGAAAAAATAAGAAAAAAAATGACCATGCGATAAAAGAAAAGCCCGCACCGGGGGGGCTTCACGGCCAGACGATGTCGACCAACGACGACGGCGAGCGCAGCTCTTCTCCGCATCTGTACGACTCCGACGTTACCCGCGGGCATCAGCCTGAAGCACGAGTACGATACACCGGGGTACAAGGGACCAGCCGTTCCTGCGAGGACGAATTCGGACATCCAGTCTCAGACCACGGAGCCGACCAAGGCGGACAAGGTGGGGCTGCAAGTGACGGCAGTCTCCCGTCGTCGTGTCCGACGGATGCCGACACGCGAGACACCAGTTCCTCGCTCGGCAGCCGCGGGTCGAAGACGGTTTCAGCCGGCGACGGCGCCCTGCTGAACACAGCCGCCGCTTCGCACGGCCTCCCGTCGAAGGATGCAGTGGACGCGCCTGCGGCGGGCGTGGACCGGGCGCACGGCACCCCGTCGACGCGCTCGCCGCTCGGCAGCAGCGGGTCGAAGACGTTTTCAGGCGGCGACGGCGCCCTGAACACTGCTTCCGGCCACAATGCTGTCCCGTCGGAGGATGCAACATACCCGCGCACAGTGGCCGCGCCGGCTTTACATGGGGCCCCCGCCGCTGACTCTGACGCGGGCATCGTGCACACGAGGTCTTCACCAAGCTCTTCGCAAGGAGATGACCTAACCGTGCAGAACCAGACGCCGGAAACCGACGACGAGGCATCGTTCTCCGAAACCGCGCTGCACCAGCGTGTCCCGTGCGGACGCAGTGCGGGCTCCGGGCAGGGCACCTGCCCGCCTTCCGTTCGCATCTCGAATGCGTTCCCCTCTGGCACAGATATTCTGAACACGGCTGCCGCTTCGCACTCGCTCACTTCCCCAGGCTCATCAGCAGGGAGCGATTCGGGCTCGCAGGCTAGTGGCGTTGTAGACCCGATTCATGACCTTGCGAACTCCACACTGAACGCCTCGAAAGGTTTACCCTCCAAAACCGATGTTCTCAACACGGCTGCCGCTTCGCACTCGCTCACTTCCCCAGGCTCATCAGCAGGGAGCGATTCGGGCTCGCAGGCTAGTGGCGTTGTAGACCCGATTCATGACCTTGCGAACTCCACACTGAACGCCTCGAAAGGTTTACCCTCCAAAACCGATGTTCTCAACACGGCTGCCGCTTCGCACTCGCTCACTTCCCCAGGCTCATCAACAGGGAGCAGTTCAGCTTCGAAGACCGGAAATGTCGTATACCCGAATCATGACTCTGCGAACTCCACACTGAACGCCTCCAAGGGGTTACCTTCCAAAACCGACGTTCTGAACACGGCTGCCGCTTCACACTCGCTCACTCCTCCAGGCTCATCAGCAGGAAGCAGTTCAGCTTCGCAGACTGAAAATGCCGTAAACCCGATCTATTCCACACCGAATGACTCAAAAGAGTTACCCTCCAAAACTGATGTTCTCAACACGGCTGCCGCTTCGCACCGACTCACTCCTCCAGGCTCATCAGCAGGAAGCAGTTCAGCTTCGCAGACCGGAAATGTTGTAAACCCTATTTATGACTCCGCGAGCTCCACGCTGAACGCCTCCAAGGGGTTACCTTCCAAAACCGACGTTCTGAACACGGCCGCCGCTGCGCACCGCATCACTCCTCCGAGCGCAACGCATTCAGCTGAGACGAAAAAAGACCCGGCGGCCCCTTCCTCGCCGTTGCCGACGCACGCGGGCCCGGCAGCTCGCGCTTCCGTGAAAGGCGCGGCTGTCGATCCGGGCGCGTTGCTGCGTGCCGCTCCTTGGGCGAGCAGCGCCGCGGCGTTGCCCGCAGCCAACGGGGGGCGTGCCTTGGTTGCTGCCAGCAGACCGGTGACGAACGCCGCGGCGCTGCTCACGCAAGGAGCGGCACGCAACGACGCTCCCGGATCGACGTCGACCCCAGCTGTCTTGCCCGCAGCCAAAGGGGGGTGTGCCTTGGTCGCTGCCAGCAGGCCGGTGACGACAGCGGAGGTCGACGTGCTGTGCGGCGCGATCCTCCGCGTGCCGCCGGCGCACGCGGCGGCCGCCGCCGCCCCGCCGAGCCTGCTGGCGTCGAGCCCTCTCGTGCGACTCGCACACCTTCGCAAGTACGTCGCCCGCGCGCTGCCGGCGCTGGCCGGAAGCGGCGGCACCGCCGGCGACGGTTCGGATCCGGGCTGCGTTCCCCCGCTCGAGCGGTCGACCCGGCTGAAGTGCACGCGCACCGTGCCCTGGCTGCTGCGCCCCGTCTGCCCTCCAGCAGCCGGCGTGTGTCCGACCAGTCTCGACAGCCGGCAGGGTGCTGGCGCCGTGAGTCCTTCGTTTCCAAGCTCCCGCGTCGTGCTGCCGCCGGTCGCGGCCGCCGGCCCGGCGGGGCGCGTGCTGTCGAAGGAGCAGAGCGACGTCTCGATCGCCGCGGTCTCCGACGGCAGGTGCGGCCCCGCCGTTCTCCTCGACTCGCCCCGCTCGGTGCTGACGGTCCTCCGCTGCGGCATCGACGAGCAGACGCTGCAGTCGCTCAGCAGGGACGCCGGCGCGACGCTGGCCAAGCAGCCGCGGCTGGCCGACTTGCGCACGGTGCACGAGCACGTGTGCTCGTGCGTCTCGCCGGAATTCTTCCTGGGGCGCCTGGTCCAGGTCGCGCTGCGGAGCCTCGAGCAGCTGCCGTGGCTGCACCGCAGGCTCCCGGGCCTCAAGCGGGCGGGGCTGTCGGAGGGTGGGTCCGCACTCGGCGGCGGAGGCTTGGCGCCGGCCGCGGAGGAAGACGGGCAGCTGCGCGCGCTGCGCATCAAAATAGGCGAGCGGAGCGCCGCGGCTGCGCGCGCAGAGGCCGCCGAGCTCGTCGCGCTGCGGCGGCGGGCCGACGGCGTGCGCCGCGCGGAAGAGCGCTGGCTTTCGAAGCTGCAGCGGGTATGCCCTTTCCCACGGCTCCTCTTCCCGCCTGCACCCGAGCTGTTTCTTTTTTGTGTATAAGCACCTGCTTTGTAGGAAATGCTTGAGGAGACTGCCAGTTGCGATAGATCAAAAGGAGGTAAATGTGCTGTAGCCCACACGAAACACAGGTAAATCTGGGTTTAGTGGCGGGCGTTAGCGTTCAACAAAAAAGACCCACTTTGTAGTTGTATTGCTTTCTCTCCCCCTAGCCTTCGAAATGAGCACGAGGCAGTCCCTCGAGTATTTTGTTGTTGAAAGTACCGTGTTGTGTTTGAGCCGTCGTGGGGGCCTGTCAACCACCTCATCACGAAAGGGCACAAACCTTTCGTGACCGTGATTGGACAGCCGGGCTTGCCTGGGGCGGCTCAGAAGAGAAAGTAAAGCAAGACCTGCCTTCTCCGGCTGCTTCGGCAGACGCATACTACTACTAGTACCTACTATGCACAATCTATCGTCACAGATTGTTGCCGCATATCAAGTTCAAACTACGTTAGTACACGGTAGGAACTGGAGCAAAGCGCATAGGCTGAAACTTTTACCAACTTTCGTGGCGCATCAACTCCCTCAGCGAAATTGTGCAAGGGCATGCCCGCTGCAGCTTCGAATGCCAGCGCTCTTCCGGCGCACGCCGTCGGCCCGCCGCCGCAGTGCGGCGAGCTCGACGGCCTCCGCGCGCGCGGCAGCAGCGCTCCGCTCGCCGATTTTGATGCGCAGCGCATCTCCCTTTCAGTGCGGCTTGTGGGTTTGACACCCAAAGCGCCGAGCCCAGTGCGGACCTACCTGTAGTAAGAAAATTTCAGTCTCAGAAGACCCACCTCAACCCACCCGAAATCTCCTGTTGTGGGTTGCTCATCCTTCCATAGTGTGAGTTTGATCAACGTACCATCACGGCAGCCCTTACAAAGACCAGCCACAGTCAACGCCGCGTGGGTGCGGGTTTTTGATATTAATCATCATGTTTGAAACCCCTGATTGCGCGTAACCTGGAAGCACCCAGAGGGTTCGTCGGTGATACCACATGTGACGTGTAAACAGGAACGTAAAAGCGACTCAAATTATGAAAAGGAATGAAAACACACTGCCCAGACCTCTGCTCTAACAACACAAAGGAAACTTTTACATAAGCACCAGCTTGAAAGGAAATGCTCGACGATGCTGCCCGACAGAGAACAGAAGGGAACCCAAGTGCTGTAACTACCGAACCACGTGTTGAACGGACGTGAGGGCATGCGGGTCTACCCCGACACGACAAATCACACAAACACAACAGGTCAAAGTACTGAGTGAGAAAGCAACACACGGTGGTGTACGCGAAGAACAAAACCGCCTCTACATGGTTTCAAACCGCAAGAAACAGTCTGCAAAGCCATGCGATGTTGCCCATCGCCACACTCCACACCCAATTCCACACAGAGCCGCCTGCGGCAGCTGCGGCAGCTCGAGCGTCGGGAGGAGCAAGAACGATCCGAGATCGACGGCTGCCGGGCCGCGTTCGAGGAGAACGCGGCCCGACACGCGGCGGGGCTCGGCGAGCGCGCCGCGCAGGCCGCCGAGCGGCGCTGCCGGGCGGCGGCCGCCCAGCAGCGCCAGCGCGCCGCGCAGCGGCAGGCCGCCGCCGGCGCCTGCTGCAGGAAGGACCAGCTGCTGGCCGCCCGCGCCGAACACGACGACCGGGCGGCGCGGGCCCGGGTGTTCCAGGAGACGGCCGCGGCCGCGCTCGAGCGCGAGCGCGCCGGCAAATTCGCCGCTTCGCAAGCGGTGCTCTCGCGGGCGAAGGCGCTTGCCGCCGGCGATTGCGAGGCCGCGGCCGAGAAGGCGGCGGCCGACCGGGAGAGAGTCCGCGTGTTCGTAGAGCGGAAGCGGGGCGCTGTCGAGCGGCGTGCCGCGGAAGAGGCGGCGGAAGACGCGCAGCGGCGGGCGCGGGTGAAGGGCGCGGTGCTGGCGCGGCTGCGGGGGGACGCCGAAAAAGTGCGGGGCGCGGCCGACCACAAGGCGGCGCTGGCCGCCCGGCAGCTCGAGGCAGCGGCCCGCAACCGGCAGCGGGTGCTCGCCCGCGTCGCGGCGGAGCGGAGCGAGAGGGAGCAGGCGGCCGCCGCCGAGCGGCGAGCCGCCGAGTACGCTCGGGTCGTCGCCGGCGAGGCTTCGTGCGAAAAGTTGAGGAGGGCGTCCCTGCTGGTCCGCAGGAGGCACCGCGATGCGCAGGAAGCCCTCAGGGCACACGAGTCCACCCGCGTCGAACGGCTACGCGTCGAAGCTGCCCTTTCGAAGCAGTCCGATGCTGCGGCGAAGGAGGCCTACGCGCGTTTCCTGCACGCGCAACGGGCAAACGCGAAGCTCGCCCCGCTCACAACAACAGCTAGCCGTGTTGGCATCGGGCGCTGACTGCCGAGAAAAGAGAGAAGTTACAATACCGCGTCCAAACTCTACTTTTCTGCGCCCTGCAGGGTGTGCTTGTGTGACGTGTTTACATTGACTTCCGTGTCCCTCAGTGAAACTGAGGGACAGTGCTCGCGCCGATGATGCGGAGCGAGCCTGCGGGGGGACGCCGCAAAAAGTGTAGGACACAAGCCGTCGCTGGCCGCCCGGCAGCGGCCCGCAACCGGCAGCGGGTGCTCGCCCGCGTCGCGGCGGAGCGGAGCGAGAGGGAGCAGGCGGCCGCCGCCGAGCGGCGAGCCGCCGAGTACGCTCGGGTCGTCGCCGGCGAGGCTTCGTGCGAAAAGTTGAGGAGGGCGTCCCTGCTGGTCCGCAGGAGGCACCGCGATGCGCAGGAAGCCCTCAGGGCACACGAGTCCACCCGCGTCGAACGGCTACGCGTCGAAGCTGCCCTTTCGAAGCAGTCCGATGCTGCGGCGAAGGAGGCTTACTCGCGTTTCCTGCACGCGCAACGGGCAAACGCGAAGCTCGCCCCGCTCACAACAACAGCTAGCCGTGTTGGCATCGGGCGCTGACTGCCGAGAAAAGAGAGAAGTTAATACCGTGTCCAAACTCTACTTTTCTGCGCCCTGCAGGGTGTGCTTGTGTGACGTGTTTACATTGACTTCCGTGTCCCTCAGTGAAACTGAGGGACAGTGTTCGCGCCGATGATGCGGAGCGAGCCTGCGGGGGGACGCCGCAGAAAGTGTAGGACACAAGCCGTCGCTGGCCGCCCGGCAGCGGCCCGCAACCGGCAGCGGGTGCTCGCCCGCGTCGCGGCGGAGCGGAGCGAGAGGGAGCAGGCGGCCGCCGCCGAGCGGCGAGCCGCCGAGTACGCTCGGGTCGTCGGCGGCGAGGCTTCGTGCGAAAAGTTGAGGAGGGCGTCCCTGCTGGTCCGCAGGAGGCACCGCGATGCGCAGGAAGCCCTCAGGGCACACGAGTCTACCCGCGTCGAACGGCTGTGCGTCGAAGCTGCCCTTTCGAAGCAGTCCGATGCTGCGGCGAAGTAGGCCTACTCGCGTTTCCTGCACGCGCAACAGGCGAACGCGAAGCTCGCCCCGCTCACAACAACAGCTAGCCGTGTTGGCATCGGGCGCTGACTGCCAAAAAAAGAAGGGAGAAGTTAATGCCGCGTTTTAACTCTACTTATCTTCCATCAACCACGCCCTGAAGGGTGTGAGTGTGGGACGTTTTTACATCGACTTTCGTGGTGCTACAACTCCCTGTCCGTGAAATTGCGAGTGTTCAAGGAGACGGTGTTCGCGCCGATGTAAAGCGGAGCCTGAGGAGCGCGGCGACAACCCAAGCGTACTCGGCGGCGCGCCGCTCGGCGGCGGCTGCCTGCTCCTTCTCGCCCCTCAGTTCTTGTCACTCCCGCGTGTGGGCGCACAACGGTCCGTGGGACAGGTACTGTGGCCGACCTGGTCGTAGTCGTCGTAGTCGCTCCGTGCTTCATACTTGGCGTTCCCGAAATGTAAGGGTTCTGCTTGCAACCTCTGCTTGCAAGAGTGAAGGGAGTCCATCCACCCATAACGATGCTCATCGTCCAAGGAGCCCACGGAAATGGGCTCGCTGTTTGTTTCCAACGGAGAAGTTCCGCATGCAAAGCTTACCGGAAGTTAGCGCCACTGTCGTCTTTTCTTTTCCATTCGGCCACCGTTGCCGAGAGTCGTCTACAGTTCCTCGGTTGCCACCGATAGGAACACGAGTTACAAGTCGCGTTTAGAGCTTTCCTTTCCGAGGAAGGTATCCCTCTCTCTCCTCTCTGTGCTTTTTTTCTCATGGTACTAAACGCGCTTGTCATCATTAAAAAGTGACGGTTGGCAGCGTATCAAGTTATACCTATCAACAAGAAACTACACACACGTGCACACAAACGATCGCGTGGGTTTGTCCTACGCTGTATTGTGATCAGTGTTCGCGCGACGAAAAAGCGGCTGATCTCAGCTGAAAAACTGACCGGCTGATAATTAGCCGGTCAGGAAGGTTGGAAGGTCTGCCGTTCAGAAGCTTTTTGCGAAAGCATTTTCGTTCACATCGTGCCCGGCTGGTGCATCATCAAGCTGATTTCCCATCCCAGCTGAACAAGAAGCCTGACACTGCTGCTGCCATCTGATGACCCATGAGCATGGTGCGAGAAAACTGTAAAACGATTCACCACTGGCATGCACGTGCAAGTGCGACAAAAAGGGGAAACCGCATACCATCCAGCTAGCCAAAGTCTACACTGTTGCAAACCGGCTGATTGTGTGCGAGTCTCCCGGTAGAAAAAAGGCTCGAAATTGAATCAGCCGGCAAGCCAGCTGATACGCGCGCACACTGAATTGTGATGGCTAAAAAAACGTTGCCGGCTGGTATTGGTGGTTGATCAGAAGTATCATCCTGAACGTGAAATTTGTTCGTGCGCACATTAGAAACAGCCAATTGGCAGGCAATCAAGACCAAACACCTCTACACAGCTGCTCTATTAAACGATGCTCAGTAAAGGCGCCAAACCCGAAAACGAAAAAGGATGTCGAAAATGTTTACGACAGCGAGGTTTCAGTTGGGGCTTGCCACATGCACGCAAGGCTGGCGCCGCACTTCCTTCAACCTGTTTTGTTCATTCAACGGGAGTGTGCCATCGATCGGGGTTTCTTGACATTGCAAAATTTGCTAGACACAAAAAAAAAAAAACAAGCTTGTCATCAGGAACCAAAGAAACACACCTCTCAAAACACCACACCCACGTTCATTTTCTTTTAGTTTCGGAGGACGAAAGCACGGCCGCGAGCACGTACAAGGTGTGAACACACCGGGAGAAACAGAAAGTCATCAGCAAACCGTTCACCGCACGAGTGACAGGTTTTGGAAGGCGCGCATACCGGGCGATTGCTCACGGTAGGAGGGACCCAGTGGGGTACCGCTCCGTCCAAATAGAAAAGAAAAGGCAACTGACTGCGCGATAATCGCCGGAAACGCAAAAGAAACCCCCTGAAAGAGGAAAGGGGAGTGGGGCAGAAAGAAGCAGCCTCCTGTCCTCCCTCTGGCTGGCCGCTCTGCTGCCGAAGAGAAGGACGAAAGTCGAGCGGCGTACGAACCGCAGAAAAAAAAAAGGCGAGGAAAGCACGGCAAACCGCAGTGCTGCAGCCGTTACAGTGACGAGTCATCGAGAAAGAAGGTTCTGGAAGCGAGAACATTTCGCTGCGAGTCTTTCCCCTCCCTTCTCTGAAAATAAGTTGACGGTAGCACAAACTACCGGGCAAGCGGAGACCACCGCAAAAACATTTCTTACGTTTCCTTATCCCTCGAAACCAGCACCAATAACAACGACACCAACCTCTCCACCGTGCCGAGAAGAGTTCTGGGCGGTTTGAAAGAAGTTGCAGCGGGTCCGCCCATTAAACCGCTGGCCTTCGTTCCCTTTCCTCCCGCCTTCGCTGTGGTTGTCTCAACGCACGCGCTTCACATTTTGCGCGCGCAAGGCGCACGACGCCATGCCGCTCGTGAGAAAGACAGTTCGTGAGAAAGACGAGGAGGACGGCGGAAGTTGGATGTTGATAAGCATCACTGAGGATGGCCGCACCATCGCGGTCGGCCGCAGCGCAGCGAAGAAAGCAACTTCGAAGAAGCAGTGCGTGGTCTTCAGAGTCCTGAAGAAGATCCTCCTTGCCGTTGCCGACGACATACGCGTTAGGTAGTGTTATTTTGTATAAGCACCTGCTTTGTAGGAAATGCTTGAGGAGACTGCCAGTTGTAGCCCACACGAAACACAGGTAAATCTGGGTTTAGTGGCGGGCGTAAGCGTTCAACAAAAACTACCCACTTTGTAGTTGTATTGTTTTTTGGTGAGAAAAACCACGCAGTCTTTTTCGCTTGGTCTTATTCTCCCAACAATAACACGATGCCCGGGCGCGGCACATACAAAGATAGTATACGAAGTACAACCGAACACCCAACACCTTCACCACCGCCTATCCTCACACCCTTCATACGCGATAGCCACCTTCATAAAATCACGCACCCCCGAACACGGGAGACCTACACCCATGCCACCACAGACACGAACCTACAACAACCCATACACGCCCCATCCCAACGACAAGCAACCTACGGCAACTGGCACTACCGACCTACGACTAATGCAACGGAACACACACAAAGTACACCAGAAGACATCCCCGCAAATTCCACCAACTCGCCTTGCGGAAAGGATTTCCAGAAGCACACAATTGTCCAGAACGCGATACATTCACAGGACGCACGAAGGCCGGAGTTTCACAAGAACCCTTTCCTGACATGCTTTCGAACGAAAGCCAAATTCAACTACGGAAAACAGTTCTGGAGTGAATACGAAGCACGACGAAAAGACGCCGAGAAGACGTTTCTCGCCAAGTATCATCGCAAACTGGCTAAAGGATGGAAACATTGCGACACAGACAAAGCGAGTTATGCCGACAAAGGAGTCGTATACGCACTAGTAGACGAACGCGGCAACCCTCGCTACGTCGGCCAGACCAAACACACCGCGCGCGAGCGCTTAGATTCACATTGGTACGCTAGACGAAACGGCACACCTGTAGCGTCCGCGATGTTGAAAAGAAACTACCCGCTATTCACCGTCCCCCTAATTAAGATCAAAATTGACGACAACGCCTCGACGGAAGACTTCAGACGTCAAGCCCTCCCGCGAGAAAACTTCTGGATTTCGCACCTCAACACCGTCTACAACGCACAACGGTACATGAGAAGCAACACAGGACAGCACCGCAGTCGCAGCAAGAAGTCAAACCAAGAACGTTTCCGACCTCCGAGTGCACCGTCCAGCACCGTTTGGGCCTGGATAGCAGACGGTCAGCTACTCATCAACCAGACCACCGAAGGCCGTGCTTACTCCATCCGCAAACAACTCCACCATCTCCTCGCGCTCAACGACAAAGACCTCGACAAATACGATTTCAGCTCGATGGGACGACCGAGGGCACGACGGCTGCTCAACTGGATAGCATCGAACGCACCAACTAGTAACCTACCAAAGAAAGTCATCACGCTGGAAACCCATTTGAAGGATAGGCTCAGCGAGGTAACTTTGTCGAAAGTGGAGAAGAATGACGGCGCACCAGCACGCTTGATCATCACACATGGAAGTGATCACATTCACCGACTCCACCTCAACGACCTACTCCAACAACCACAAATACGCGAAGCATGCCCTAACCGACGCACTCTAGACCGCACCAAGACGACGTTCCGACTAAACCCACCCCTGTTCCTACGTGTCCAGAACGTCACAGAAGTCAGTAAAAGCCTGCCAGACCTCGCACTCGGTCCACCCGATCAATGCGCGTGCCGACACTACCGTGGCGACAAGAACATTCAAGGACACGCGATCGGACACCTTTTCGATATAACACAAGACAAAGGCCTCACTGAGTGTATCAAGCGCGGACGAAAATACCGCTGCTACCAGGACCATCACGCACTCGAAGAGGGACTACACACTTCCATAGACGAATACGTAGAAAAATACTACCCGTCGGAACCAAACGCTTCCGCTTTTGGAACAGCGTTGAAGGACGAACTTTCGGGACGCCTCGCCACCTTACCACCATCTGACGAAGAAACGTTGAGCCGTATCGCATCGCAAGAACTCAAGAGACTCAAACAAGACCTGGTGATACTGCCCGTAGACAAAACCACACACGACTTCGGTTTTTGTTGCAAGGCGTACTACACAAACACACTACGGGAGCAAATACAAACCAGTGCCACATACAAGAAGCAAAATATTACGAAGACCCAGCTACAACAACAGCACAAGCAGCAACTCGAGCCTTTCAAACTACAAGCACAAGGCGGACTACCTTACCTCTACGGCAGTCTTAAATTACATAAAGCCGAACCGAGTTTCCGGTGGATTGCGGGCGTAGCAACAGACATTGTAAGGAAAGACAACAAGACAACCGCGCGCAAGCAGAAACCGAAAGCAACTACTACGAACGCCCACCTAGAGCTGTCCGGACTGCTGAAGGCTATAATGCGGACGATAAAGGAAAAGGACCGACGGAACCAACGACAGACGGGAATAAAGAAGGTCTTCTTCACCGAGAGCCCCGACGACATAGCCCTCAACGTCAAACAGCGTCAAACCCATCTGAGATACAAAACACCCACCGACCACGACTTCACGACAATGTACACCAACCTACCGCACGCGGATCTCAAGCGCAGGGTTGGTTCAGCTGTCGACGAAGCTTATGAATACGAGGAGAAACACGGCCACAACCACCTCACCCGAGGAGCTAAGCAACAGGGCAAAAAGACTTTTAGTTTCGGCAAAGGGGCGAACAACACCAGTCGAAATTATACAAAAGAAGAACTCAAAGCCCTACTCAACTTTGTCATCGACAATGCCTACATCGAGCAGGACGAAACCATACTACGCCAGACGGAAGGCATACCTATGGGAGGCAATGCAAGTTCGGACCTGGCGAACTTGTACTGCTACAGTGTGGAGTCCGAGTACATAGACGGACTGCTAGCAGATGGCAAAGTCGACGAAGCCAAAGCCCACGTCGACACATGGCGATTCATAGATGACTTCCTCCAATGGGACTGCAAACCACCACCTCAATCACTCTATCGTATGGAGTACAAAGAGACGACAGCTGCACGCGACGACATCGTCTTCCTTGGAATACGTATACGCATTGAACGACCCGCAACACCACACCCACCACACATAAGACTAAGCGTGCACCCCAAAACCTTCGGCACCCGGTTTACACACCACCAGACCACCGCCCCCAAATCACAGGCCAGCGGCATATTCAAAGGCTCACTGATAAGGGCAATCCGACAAACCAACCACTGGCAGGACCTTCGCGTCGAGATCCAGCGCAACGTATACGCGATGCTCGAACGGGGGCACCACCCCAGAGTTCTCTACCCCCCGTGGCAAGCTTGGCTGACGGAGGAGTTCCGAACCCTACCACGACTACACAGCCAGTTAAAACCGTTCTTAGGGTACAGCATTGCGCGTTTCAAGAGCGGCAAACCGCGCATGGAAGAGCCAGAATACGCCGGAAGACACCAACCCCTTAACTTCAAACCAGCCGAACTGCCTGTAACACCGGACGATCGCGACTCAATGACAGACAGCCACTCCTCAACAACCCACGAACACGAGGAAAGACCAACAACCCTCCTTTCACAACCACAACCACAGTTCACCTTGAAACACCGAGTAGCCAACCTAGCAGCAACCATCACTTTAGCGGCAGCAATCGCAGCCGCCGGAGCGAGGACCATGTCGAAACTCACGAGATACACCACCACAAACTCCTGTTTTCTGCAAGCGGCCCTCAACTTGATCGCCGCCACAGACATGGCACAACAAGTAGTCACATACCACGACTGCCCAACACACACGAAAGGCGAATGCACGGCAGCTGTCCACGCTTGGGTGACAGGAAAACGGACGCAAGCAACACTGCTGCACGTTTTCGCCAACATCGACGGACCGTTCGGCAACGGGCAGCAATGCGACCTCGGGGAAGTGCTAAGGGCCATCACCACAGCACTTCTTGACGAAAACCTCGCACACCAAGCTTGCCAGCAACATCGCCCTGATGCTTTCAACGGTCTACGACATACAACGACGACGACAACTACTTGTAAAAACTGCAACCACAACAAAACCAACCCCCCCGAAGACCACGACATAACCTTTCTACCTCCAATCGACAACTCGATCCAACGGTGCTTGAACAACCACATCAAACCTGGCCCCGCCGCCGACTACAGATGCGAAGTCTGCAAAATCACCGATACCACCCTCACAACAACAACATTTCACCGCATTAATTCAATGCTGTTGATTCAGCTTCAAAGAGCCCGTAGACACGAAGCGACGAACCGTACCGCTATACGCGCCGACCACTCTATCACGCTGCCAGGACAAAACACACCACTCGTTCTCAAAGCCATAGCAGTACACTCCGGCCACAACAACGCAGGGCACTACGTCATCCACGCCCTCAACGATATCGACGCTAACCAACGATGGACGCGCTTCGACGGACTACAGACGCACTCCACTTCGACACAAAACTACGCCGACAACGAAGTTTACCTCTGCGTCTACCAGCTCAAAGACTACCCACAGACGGATGTCCCGCCACCCATAGACCACAACCACTATGAACCCCCAAAGCCTGCCACGTCCAGAACCACAACACAAGAGCCGGACTCGACGCAAAGTATACTTAGAGCCATGCGCGGAGACGAGACATCTACCGACACACCCACACAACGACACGACAGCACACCCCCCACACAAACACCCACAACACCAGGCACGTCACAGACCTCCAGTACCACCGCGGAAACAGAGACCAGCAGTGAAGACGACTTACGATGTCCCCACTGCCACACACGCACAACAACAACCGGCCTCAAACTGAAGGGAAAACAAGGATTACGGACGCACCTACGTTACTGCAAGAAGAAACCAACCAGAACTAAGTCACAAGCAGAAACAACGCTGCGAAGCACCACCCAGAAACGAGAGAGATGTCCCTACTGCCACAGCGACGGACGAACCGTGGGGAAACCACTCTTCAAAAGTCTACGACACCATAAGCCCTGGTGCAAAAAGAAGCACTGTAAACAACGCACAGCAACGACGACTCCATCAGACGAATAACCTCACTAACCACGGGTACCCAGTGTGCCCAGAGTGCCTTAACTGTGGCGAGCAACGAACAGTTTTACCCTGCAATCTACCCAAAAAAAACCTTATCTTAGGACGGAAGCAACCCGCACCACATGAAGCACCGCAAGTGCCGCGAAATCCAAGCACCACACTGCGAGAAAATACATATAAACGCGGACAACAGACCGGTACGGGCTACAAGGCAACCCCTGCTCAACTTGTAGAACGTGGGGGGCCCAAGACTACACTCCACGAAGGAAAGTACTTGGTGTCGGTCACAAACAGTCCCGGACATGGCTAGCCATAACCCATAACGAAAGCGTGCACTAAATATACAACCCGTAACCACATAGCCCTTTCTTGCTCTAAGAGAACCCATTCATGAACGGTCACACGGAGACCCTAAAACCCCGGAATTTCAAGCGAACTTTAACTCTAATAAAGGTGAACACCCAAACCCACACCTTCTCCCTTTCCCGTTTTCGGGGCCACTGACCCGCAGGTCAGAAAAAAACTTCAAATTCAATTGACCGGCCCCCCTCGCAACCTCGCAAGGACAGGAGCAAGGTGGTCCTGTGTTTCTCCACGGGACCCCGACGCTCGCTACGTCGTAATAAAAACCCAAACGAAGAATAGTGTCTTCTTCCTCCTCTCGAACGTCTTCCTCCAACGTCTCATTGTACTAGGCCGGCGCAAAAACCAAAGGGATGGGAATAGGACTCCCCCCCTCTAGCCTCCTTCGAAATGAACACAAGGCAGTCCCTCGACTCGCTGTGTTACATCCACCGGCAAAATATTTGTCTGCGTTCTCTGTCGCTGTTGTCGGAGACGAACGAACTCTGCGCCTCCAAAGGTGAAGCCGCGCCTGAAAGGACCAACGTTTGCTGCCGAAAAATGGTGCCTCAGATGCCCAACGTTTGGGAGTCATGCAACCCTGGAGCGGGGCGCCCACCTGCTCTTTTCGTCGCTGTCTCAAACTACACTACCCTCACTCAGGAGTTCCGGTGTGCAGTGCCTCCGACACGACGATGTCACCGCTCGCTTGTCGCTTCCTAAGGTCTGCCGCAGTTTCTGGTCCTGCTCCTGATTATGAACGACCACAGCTGTTACTGTGAGCAACAAAGCATGGGCTAACAGGGGGTCGATTCTCTCGACTCTTTTGAGAGTGAAAGTTCGCTTGAAACTCCGGGGTTTTAAAGTCTCCGGGTGACCTTCGTCAATATGGGAAGATACATCCTTTGTGCTCTGAGTGTCGTAAGAGTGGTGGTTACACGAGGTAAGAGAATTGATGGGTACCTTGGATTCTTGTCAGAAGGAACTGTCAAAACGAAGTTCTAAACGATTCTATAGAGTGCCTACACTACTCTTTCCACACAGTAGTTAATCCACGAAGTCCAACTACTTATAAAAGGTGTCACGGGATGAGCCGCCGCCGCTGCTCAGCGGAGTGTATGCTGATCCGTGTGGTCCGTGGACTTAAAAGTTCCCGGTGCTCAACGGCTTTATCACGTGGGCGGCTGAGAGGCACCACTGATGTACTGTAGAGTGCAAATTTAAATCCTAAACGGACTAGAGGGGGGGCATACAGTTATGTCGAAAACCTTCAAAAGGCAGAACCCGAGCTGGAGTGCGGACGCTGCATCTACACGTCTTGAGCCCATCCATGCTTGCTGACCCCATGTTCCTCGTAGTGAGTCATGAAACGCTGCTTGCGCGCGATCCACGGTTTCCTCCAGAAGGCTTTTCGCACCCGTGGGCAACCTCCATCCCCCTCCATCCGTAAGGAGTTAACCATAATTCAGCCCTCTTTTGCGTTTCGTCTGCGGCTCTCACTTAGCGCGGATGGCGTCGTCCAGAAGGCTTTCCGGACCCCTGGACAACCTCCATCTCCCTCCGTCCGTAGGGGGTCAACCATAATTCAACCCGCTTTTCCGTTTCGTCGACGGCCTTTACTTTAGCGTGGACGCCATCCATCCATCACTGCACAGGGCGTCGTCCAGAAGGCTTTCCGGACCCCTGGACAACCTCCATCTCCCTCCGTCCGTAAGGGGTCAGCCATCATTCAACCCTCTTTTCCGTTTCGTCTACGGCCTATACTTTGGCGTGGACGCCATCCATCCATCACTGCACAAGGCGTCGTCCAGAAGGCTTTCCGGAACCCTGGACAACCTCCATCTCCCTCCGTCCGTAAGGGGTCAACCAGAATCCAACCCTCTTTTGCGTTTCATCTCCGGCTTTTACTTAGCGCGGACGCCATCCATCCACCCCTGCACAGGGCGTCGTCCAGAAGGCTTTCCGGACCCCTGGACAACCTCCATCTCCCTCCGTCCGTAAGGGGTCAACCTTAATTCAAACCCTCTTTTCCGTTTCGTCTACGGCCTTTACTTCAGCGTGGACGCCATCCATCCATCACTGCACAGGGCGTCGTCCAGAAGGCTTTCCGGACCCCTGGACAACCTCCATCTCCCTCCGTCCGTAAGGGGTCAACCATAATTCAACCCTCTTTTCCGTTTCGTCTACGGCCTTTACTTTAGCGTGGACGCCATCCATCCATCACTGCACAAGGCGTCGTCCAGAAGGCTTTCCGGACCCCTGGACAACCTCCATCTCCCTCCGTCCGTAAGGGGTCAACCAGAATCCAACCCTCTTTTGCGTTTCATCTCCGGCTTTTACTTAGCGCGGACGCCATCCATCCACCACTGCACAGGGCGTCGTCCAGAAGGCTTTCCGGACCCCTGGATAACCTCCATCTCCCTCCGTCCGTAAGGGGTCAGCCATCATTCAACCCTCTTTTCCGTTTCGTCTACGGCCTTTACTTTAGCGTGGACGCCATCCATCCATCACTGCACAAGGCGTCGTCCAGAAGGCTTTCCGGACCCCTGGACAACCTCCATCTCCCTCCGTCCGTAAGGGGTCAGCCATCATTCAACCCTCTTTTCCGTTTCGTCTACGGCCTATACTTTGGCGTGGACGCCATCCATCCATCACTGCACAAGGCGTCGTCCAGAAGGCTTTCCGGAACCCTGGACAACCTCCATCTCCCTCCGTCCGTAAGGGGTCAACCAGAATCCAACCCTCTTTTGCGTTTCATCTCCGGCTTTTACTTAGCGCGGACGCCATCCATCCACCCCTGCACAGGGCGTCGTCCAGAAGGCTTTCCGGACCCCTGGACAACCTCCATCTCCCTCCGTCCGTAAGGGTCAACCTTAATTCAACCCTCTTTTCCGTTTCGTCTACGGCCTTTACTTCAGCGTGGACGCCATCCATCCATCACTGCACAGGGCGTCGTCCAGAAGGCTTTCCGGACCCCTGGACAACCTCCATCTCCCTCCGTCCGTAAGGGGTCAGCCATCATTCAACCCTCTTTTCCGTTTCGTCTACGGCCTTTACTTTAGCGTGGACGCCATCCATCCGCCACTGCACAGGGCGTCGAGCACAAGTCGTTCCTCGAACGGTGTCGGAAAAAGGCGCCGATCCTGCTATCGACGGAATACACCGCCGCCGGGACCCGGTCCGCAGACGCGGCGCTGAGCATGTCGCGGAGCCGGCAGCAGCGCGCCGAGCAACGCGGGCTCCTGGCACGGAAGGCGTGGGAGGCCGAGTTCGGCGAAGACAGCTCTGCCCACCGGCTGCCGCTGCTCAACGGCTTTATCACATGGGCGGCCCTGAAATACCACCCTCAAGGTGGGCACCACTGATATACTTTTAAACCTTTACGGACGGAGTCCCGCCATCCGTAACGGGTCAACCATACTTCAACTCTCTTTTCCGTTTTCGCACGCCATCCATCCACCACTGCACAGGGCGTCGAGCACAAGTCGTTCCTTGAACGGTGTCGGAAAAAGGCGCCGATCCTGCTGTCGACGGAATACATCGCTGCTGGGACCCGGTCCGCAGACGCGGCGCTGAGCATGTCGCGGAGCCGGCAGCAGCGCGCCGAGCAACGCGGGCTCCTGGCACGGAAGGCGTGGGAGGCCGAGTTCGGCGAAGACAGCTCCGCCGACGACGCCGCCGCGCCGCCGGCCGCCGCGCCGCAGCCGCGGGCCAAGGCGAAGGGGAGGGCCAAGCCGACGGCGGCGGATCCCCGCAGCAAGCAGAGCCAGCGGCGCGCAGTCCCCAGCGCCGAAGGCCCCGAGAAGCCCGCCGCCCGCGGCGCCGGCAAACGCGGTCACGGCAGCTGGCCCGATATACAGCTCGCACACAACGCGGCGCTGCCCGGCCAAAGCCCCGAACAGCCCTCGGCAGACACCGCTGAGAGATCAGGCCAAGCGCGGGTAAACGGCGCGAGTAACCATGACTCTCTTGAGGAATGCCTGCGGCCCCCGGCAGACAACGCTGGGAGATCAAGCCAAGCGCGGGTAAACGGCGGGGGTAGCTATGACTCTCTTGGGGCAGCCAAATGCCTGCGGTCTCCAGCAGGCAACCGGCGCGCAGATTCCTTTGAGGATTCCGGGCCTTCCCCCAAGCGTCAGAAGCGGGAGGACGGCGAGTCGCGCGGCGTCCCGGGATGCGCGGCACCCTCCGCCGAAGACGCTGACGCGGCCCTCGCGCAGGCCTTGCGGCTCCTCGAAGAGCAAAAGCAGCTCCTCACCAGAAGGCACGAAGAGATCAAGCAAGCGCTGGTGTGCTCCCCTCACTCGCCTCATTCAAAAGGGGGAAATCACTACGGCTGCGAGTCATGTACACAACACGCATGGCTGGCGCGCGTCTTTGTGCGAAGGTTGTTGCATGTCGTAAAGCACTGTTGTTAGTACATGAGTCAAGTAAAAACTACTACGGCTACGAGTCATTTGCACAACAAGGTTGTTGTTGTTGCGTGTAGCACTGTTATTAGCACGTTGATCAGAATTGCTAAAATGACACAGGGTAAATACGTGGGAAACCGATCAACCGGCACGCACAAACAACCCAGTCATCTGCTGTCCACACTCTCTCAGGCTGACTGGTTCGAAACTGGCTAGTCGCTTATGTACACTCGCCGGTAAAAGGCGTACCATGAACTGTGCCGGGTTTCGTGAGCAGTCGCTTATGTACACTCGTCGGTAAAAGGCGTACCATGAACTGTGCCGGGTTTCATGAGCAGTCGCTTATGTACACTCGTCGGTAAAAGGCGTACCATGAACTGTGCCGGGTTTCATGAGCAGTCGCTTATGTACACTCGTCGGTAAAAGGCGTACCATGAACTGTGCCGGGTTTCATGAGCAGTCGCTTATGTACACTCGCCGGTAAAAGGCGTACCATGAACTGTGCCGGGTTTCATGAGCAAAGTCCCTTTTTTATGGTGGGAGTACGGACCTTCCACTTCTCTTCTTGATATCTCGCACTGGTTCACTGGACCGGCATGTCACCGGGTGAAGCTTTTTTTGTGTGTGCTCAAAAATGCCGTTCCGCCGAATTCAGTCTGCCGAGGGAGCATATTGATTGCGAATGTGTTTGTGTTTGTGGTGTCTGTCGCAGGAGTCTCTTTGGGCTTGCCAAAGTGAGTGAAAGAGCGAAGGAGTACGAACAGCATTGAGTGAGGAGGGAAGAGAACGAGAGTAGAAGAACGGACTGACAGAGACCACTGCAGCCTCTTGCCTCCCTATATTCCCCAAGTCATCACTAATTCCAACCCTCCAGGATCCATTCTGCCGCACCAAATCGCAGGAAGCCCCGGCGCAGAGTGGCGAAGACAACTGGCTCGACTACTACGTCAAGAACTTCGGGTTCTGCGTGTACATGCTCTGCAGTAGACACTATCCAAAAGGCAGCACGCTGCGGCATTCAGCAACCGAGTCTTCGAAGGTCATCGCCCGCAAGGACACGAAGAAGCCGTACATCGTGCGGCCTAACGAGCCGGTGCTGATGGTGGAAGAGAAGGACACCAAGGACACGTTCTCGAAGGTGTTCACGCAGGACAAAACGCAGGGCTACGTCCGCACCGCGGCGCTCGTCGCGTTCCGCGACAATCCCGCGGGGGCTGTGTCTCCGCCGCTGTCGGCGTAGCGCTGCCGCACATACAGTCGCTCGCTCCGTGCGTATAAGTCGAACTTTGAGTGCGTGAGCCCCTCCGAAGAAAGGTCCATCACACTCGTCCCAGCTCTGTTCGGCTCGCTAAGGGTGGAGGAGGGGCCGCACAACTAAAATCGCACGACTCCAAGGGGCCCTCAATACGAGGTTATTGAATCGACGCACTGCCACGAACGAGGACGAAAAGAAGGAGCTGAATCGCCAAATTAACAACATCCGGAGACGGATCGCCTACGCCACGAGAGGCGAAAACAGCAACCACGCCACTCAGCTCCGACGCTGGACCTCACCGTGCGATTGATTGATCAACAGGTGGCTGCCCTATGTGGCCGCCCTGTTACAATCCCGCGGATCTCTCTCGCCTTGTCCGAAGAAGAGGGCGAACGAACATCCCAGTTTCCTACTTTGGGATGTGAGAGATTTTGTTCAGCATCGATCGATATTTTCGATACACCATTTCGATAGTCTCGATAGATTTTTCCCTTTTTTGATAGATAGTTAGAAGTTCAAAACCTGTCAACGCGTCACTGCTGCTGTGTGCGCTCGGATCGGCGCCGCTCAAGCGGCTACCTCAAGTCACTCGCTTGTTTGTAACGATCGCTCCGTTCTTCGCTCTGACTTGTTCCCGGACTAGAACGACACATACTACTCCTGACAGATAGCTTACTACAAGAAACAGCCTAAACCCCCCCTACACTTATTGTCAACAACGAAAAATGCAACACCGAAACCGACACATGTGTAGTCCTGCGACCTTGGCCGAATACCCGGCAAGTCCTTTTCGTCTTTCCATCCTATATGGCATCTCTCCGCCTCACTCTCTGACTTGCGCGTTTCCTCCAACCCGCCGAAAAACAAAAATAATTACTTGTTAGCAATTGTTAAATGTTAACGATAAGTGTAAATAATATGTTGTTAACAATAGCCGATGTAAACAATAAGTGTGGGGGGGGGGGGGATTGCAAGAACGTGCTTGGAATGGGTATGTGCTCAACACCGCACTGGTCCCGTCTGCGCCGTGTTTCGGTCCTTTAAGCCACGGACACATAAGGCGGACCATCATCAGCGTGGAACCTGAGTGTCTGCAGACAGGACTGCGGTGTGAGTCTGGTTTGTCAGGCGGCTGTTCGTAGCTCGTCACAGCAAGGACCACCCGTGCTACTAGAGCACAGGCGAATCAGGTCAGCCGGCTGATGGATGGATGGATGGTTCTTAACAAGATGCCTGCCCCCCCCCCCCCCCCCCCCCCGGGGGGTTTAGATAGTTAGTTTCGCTATCGGCTGGGCTAGTGGCAGTCTACCACACGGTGCTGTTCCTGGCAGTTAATGGCAGCGCAGTTCTGCACCATACAATACGGTACTCATCCCCATTTTTTACATAAGCGCCAGCTTGGAAAGAAATGCTCGACGATGCTGCCAGACATAGAACCGAAGGGATCCCAAGTGCTGTAACTATGTTGAACGGACGTGAGGTCATGCGGGTCTACTACACGACAAGACACACAAACACAAACAGGTCAAAGTCCTGACTGAGAAAACAACACACGGTGGTGTAAGCGAAGAACAAATCAGGTTGTGTTTGTTATATTATTTGCCCCTCTACCTCTATATTTCCTCCCTTCCATTCGGAGTCGAAGCAGCTACGTCGAGTATTTCTACTAAACTTTCACACGCTGTCGAGGCCTTCTCCCCGTGACGAATTTTCCTGTGCTCTAGTAGCACGGATCCTGGCTGTGACGAGCTACGAGCAGCCGCCCTATAAACCAGACTCACACCGCTGTCCTGTCTGCAGACACTGAGGCTCCGCGCTGATACTGGTCCGCCTCATGTGTCCAGATGGGACCAGTGCAGTGTTGAGCGCATCCATTCCAAGCACGGTTTTGCAATCCCCCTACCACCCTTTAACCATACTTTTGGCTAGCCAAAGTGAGTAAAAGAGTGAAAGAGTACGTACAGTAGTGAGTAGAACAGAGAACGAGTGTAAAAGAAGTTGGCGGTAGCACAAACTACCGCGCCAGCGGAGACCACCGCAAAAGGATTTCTTGCTTTTCCTTATCCCTCAAAACAGCACCAATGACAACTACCCCCCCCTTTAACCATACTACAACTTTCTTGTTCGAACCTTTCACGAGACGTCCCCGCCGGGATCTTCCTCGTCTTGTTTTCGATGTGTCTTGGACAGTGGTCCGCCACTAAATTAAGTCCGAGGGAAGGTTCTTTTTGTTCGCACATCTGCAAATCCTGCAGGAAATCTTTGACCTACACAAGGATTCTTATCCTCAGAAGCTGCCAACGCTGGAGCTAAAGCTGAAGCCAACGCTGAAGTTAGCACCGTCTGAGGCCAGACTCCTCCGTGTAGACCTCTTGTTGTGCTACTCACGATTGCGGTAGTCGTAAAACCTAACGTCACCTCATCGAGTATTTTTGGCATGTTTGCACCTTCGCGCTGCACGTTCCCCGCTGATTGTCTGCAGTGAAAAGCTGCCGAAGGGAGTTCTCTTTTTCTTTTACAAAAATAGCGCTAAAAAATAAAACAGTACCGTGCAACAAAAAGCAAGCAACGTGTTTTTCTTCTTCTTTTTCTTTTTGAATAGGCTAATGCTGCTGGAATAGTTGACTGGGCCTCTTGAGTTTGTGCTAACCACGAATTGGGAGTCGGGAGAACCTACAAAGCCAAAAGCAGGACCGACCCCCCCGTTCGTGAGGAAGAGCGAATAATAAATTTGGGACGCAACGGTGAAAGAAGTCGTCGCGAACACACCCAAGAACGTCGAAGAGCCACCGCCGCACTATGAAGCCAACGTCCTTTGTTGACGGGGAAAACGAAGGTTAGGTGCTCTTTGGTCGAGCAAAGTCAACGCAAGCGCAAGCAAGCACGTGTGCACAACCGAGGGCTGGCAGCGAATGCGCCGTCCGTCAAAGTACTGATAAAGTAGCACCGAGGCCGACTGCTAGCACCGTGTATGCACTCAGTCCTGGGGCGAAAAGGAAGAGGGTGGGCAGGGAGAAATACTCGAGGGGCTGCCTTGTGCTTTCTTCAAAGGAGGCTAGAGGGAATACAACTACAAAGTGGGTCTTTTTTGTTGACGCTTACTGAACCCAGACTCACCTGTGTTTCGTGCGGGCTACAGTGCATCACCTCCTTTGATCTTTGTGCGATAGTGGGGAGTCATCGGCATGCTGATAAGTACCCCACTTATCTTTTGCAACTGGCAGCCTCCCCAAGTATTTCCTACAAAGCAGGTGCTAATACAAAAAAGTTGCACTCTAAAAAAGCCGTGAACGCGCACCCTTGGGGTAAAAATACCCCGGTCCACTCCATGCATACCGACGAAAGTTCTGACGTCCGCATCCTGAACTCTAACAGTGTCGTCGGCATGCATCCTGCCCGTTATTCCCAAGAAGACGCTTTCAACACGTTTTCTCGGCCGAAGACTCCTTTGCTCAAGTGGCTGGAGCCATGTGTTGATGCTGCGTTTGCAAATTATTAGTGGTGTTTGCGGTTGACACCAAAAACGTAAGCCACTAAACATAAGTAAACTAAAGTCTTTTTTGGCCCTTCGGGCTTGGTCTGGGAGCCCAAAAGTATGGCGATCGCGGTAATCTTGTGGGAAATTAAAAAAGTCAACCCAAACAACTCCCGCTGGTAGAGAAAATCTGCCTAAAGGAATCAACCGCCTTCGGGTGGGCTAGTCTGGCAGTTGCTGTCGTTGAAAAAGAAAGAAAGAAAGAGAACCGAGGGCCCCAGTCGCCCCGCGGCTCATTCCTAGCTTACAAAGTCTTGCACTCCCTTTGTCTCTCTTTTATATCGAAGACTTGATGCTGGCCTCGATCTTACATGAGAAACGCAGATCCGAAGCGTTTGCACAGTCGCATGCCGTTGACTGCAGAAAAAAAGCCTCAGTGGCCGGTGACTCGACTCTAAACCATCGGACCTTCAAACCTCAAAACACGCGGGAAAGGTTGCCGGCCCAGGCAATGTTGTACCGGGGTCGTCTCGGATCGATCCCGAAAAGCAAACCTGTCGCCAAGGTGGGCGCGCGCTGCGCAGAGCTGGAACCAGTGCCCCAGCCACAGGGCTACCCGCAACCTGCTCGCGGAGTATCGAGATCTTTTGAGTGCATGCATCACATGGATTGGCATGCACTTTCCGACGGGTTACTTTGTGCTGTCGCCGTTGACTGCCATTCGTGCTTGTGAGGTTTGGGGGGCTGAGTCTTCCTGCGTTCATTTTGTGAGGTTTGGGGGGCTGAGTCTTCCTGGTTTGCGTTGAGGTTAGAATGCAGAACATCTGCGCCGATGCCTGCATTGGTCACCCCGTGACTACCTCGTCGATCGTACCGTGACATGCTTCAGGCGCTTGCACTCATTCACATCATCATCTTCGCTTTGCGTCCTTCCCCTTCCTCGCCGGTGTGCGTGCTTCTGCGATCCCTGCCTTCGCTTTCACGGGTGGCGTCCTCTTCCGTTGGAGGGTCGTCATCCCTCGTCTTCGTTTCGCTGGCGCCGATGCCTTCCTTGCTGGTGACGGTGTCACTGGCGGGGCCGGCGTCCGCCCGTTCGCGTTCCGGGAGTGCAACGTTGGAAAAGAAGAGCGAAATTATTAGCTCTGACGACGGGCGCGGGAATGCCAGCGCGCGATGTAATGTGTCCGGGATCAGATTGAAGGGGGGCTGGGTGTGGCGCTCTTGGGGAGTGCTCCCCCCCCTTTCCGCGAAGAAGACTTGATGCTAGCATCAAACACATGAGAGGCAAGCAGCGCCCGAGCACGAAACTAAGATTTTCCCCCCTGTCGCAGCGCCCGTGAAATTGCGGGTGTGACATCATGGAGGACGTCTGCATCTTCGTGGGTTCTCCTCGAGGCGCGGCTGGCCTTTGCACTGTGGTCGCTGCCGGTCTCGCCACGGTCCCCCGTGACCCTTCGGTTCAGCTCCGGATGCGTCAGGCGCTGACGAATCCTCGCGTTTCCTGCGGCGCTGTTGCTCGCGTCGTTGCAATACCTGGTTGAGTTCAAGAGCAAGCAGACATGCCATTTATTTACGTGTGCTTGAGGGGCCGTCGGGTGCCTTCAGTTCCTTCTTTTTGCACCCCCACAGCGGGCGTTGCCGTCTTCGGCTTTTTCCTCCTTTTGTGCAGCTTGTTCTGACGGTCATCTCGACAAGTTCCGAAAGGTTTGTGGCCATCTTTTGTGGCCGTTTTTGGCAACAAAATCCCGCGTGCCACAGGCTCTTTCCTCCGAAAGATTTTGTTGAGGAAACAGGGTTTGGCTGGCAAAATCTTTGGGCCGTGTTCGTTTCCGCGCTGCGCGAACGATGTTCGCCTTATCCCAAGTTCGTTAGTCCGTTAAGTAATGCGCTGGCATAGCTAGCGAATCTGGCATGACCGCCTCGATACTCTCAACTGGCGGTGTTCTCATTCCACGGAAAGAACCGTACGCGTAACTGGTGCGGGTCTCCTAGTTGGGTATGACTGTTACTGTCAATTACCGCACAGGAAGGTCAAACTGGTGCTGCTCGCGTTGGCTTTGCACACACGCAATGAAAACATAGGTAGGAAGAGGGGAAAGGGGAAAGGGGGATGCAATGGCGGTCTCCCTGAGGATACGACAAATGACGGTCTCCCTGAGGCCCTTCTTGACCGCCGTCATGACGGGCTTGCTGGTGTTCATGATGGGGAGCGAGTTGAATACGGAAGCGCCACGCCGAACAATATTGTTGGGTCTGAAGCAGCTGCAGCTAACGGAGTTGGTGGAGAATGCTCCGGCGTCGAGCGCACGGGATCCGGTCGTGACGGAGCAACCCAGAAAACGCCGAGTAGAGCTGCAGGCACAGCTGCCGGAGGACGAGAAGCCGATGGCGCTGGAACCCCCCGTACCGGCGGAGGAACCTATCGCGCAGCCACCGGCGGTACCGGCGTCACCGCGTCCGAAACCAGCGGAACTGCTGACACAGCTACCGGTGGGTGGGCAGAAACGTGTCACGCAGCAACCGGACCCGACCGAAACGCGCCGAGACGAGTCGCCGCCCCCGAAACCAGCGGTGCCGACACCTGTCGCGCAAACCCCGAAACCTGTGCAGAAGCCGCGTGTGCCGTTTCCGGCTCTGACCCGGCCGCCTGTGTACAACGCGAAGGGGGAGAACCAGTACTTTGCGTACTACAACGAGCAGCGAGCCAAGGGGGAGGCCGAACAGCTTGAGTGGAGCAGGCGGGACTACCTCGCAGGGCACCCGAAGCGTGCAGTCATCGACGGCGTGTGCGGGCGGATAAAAAACGGCGAGGAGAAGCAGATGTGCCGGAAGTGGGGCGTCGAAATGGCGGACCGGCTGCGCGCGCGGTACCAGAAGCTGACGGCGCAAGACGCTCGGATGAAGCACCTGCGCCGCGAGGACTTCGCGAACGACCGCTCCATCCGGATAACCGTGAGCCACGGCAAGCTGCTCTCCTGGCAATATCTCGGACTCGAAATGATACATTACCCGTTGCCCGGCGCGGTCGCGATCGTCCGAATCATGCAGCTGCTGCGGCTGGGGCGCTTGCAGCAGGCCAAGACTGTCGATTTCTTTGTCCGGCACTCAGACAGGTGCCTGGACTGGAGGAGAGACGGGCGCGAGATGGCCTATCCTAGTGTCTTTTGGAACACTTTCCCGGGATGCGACCAGGAGCAGGCGCTGTCGTACTCGTACCTGGAACAGGCCGGTGGATTCGAAGCTACGGAGTTCCTGCCGTACGAAAAGCTGACACCCAAGGTTATGTACCGCGGAACCCCCCGCAACGACCATCGGTATTGGATCGCCGTGTTCGGGCAGGTGTTCCCGTGGCTCGACGCGATGAACACAGTCTTTCAGAAAACACCGACGATCGCGGGTTGCAACGTCTCGCTCGCCAAACTCGCAGACTCGAAGCTTCCGGAACTTGCGGGGACCGGCTTCCCTTACCTGGCGCAGTGTCAAGTCGACGACCCCAAGTCCATCTGGGGGAGAAACTTGCATGCCGACCAGCAATACGCGTTCAAATACTTGTTGAACATCGACGGAAACGCCGCCCTCTACCGCCTGGCGAGCAACCTGGCGGCACCTGGGGTCGTCATGCTGGTCAACAACACGAACAGCCACCTCTCCTACACCCGCGACCTCATCCCCTTCGTGACGCACATTCCCGTCCGGACCGGCTTCGGAATCTACGCCCAGGACCTCAACCAGACTTACCACTGGGCAGAGACACACCCCGACGTCACCCGCAAAATTGCGGAGGAGAGCACGCGGTGGGCCACGCTGCATGCCTCTGACCGTTCCTTCGTGCGGCAGTGGGAGCTGTACCACGCCCTCTTGGCTGACCTGCGGCTTGACAACGCGACAGACCCCTACATCGACGGCCCGGCCCTCCCGGACAAGGTGCCTCTGAAGTACCAGCGCAACGAAGTCAGCTGCGCAAACCGGACGCACTTCTTCGAGGTGGGTCCGTTCAAGCGCTTCGTCGGTCTGGCGCTTCCGTTTCGCGAACGCCTCTGGCACATTGCGTGCGAGGAAATGCTTGACCTGGACGGCGACCCGTACTGAGAGAGAGGCTGTGCACGCGGCTTTTGCACAGGCGCCACTCTACTTCAACGGCCCGCGGGCTTCGTCGGCGATGGGCCGGACACCTGGTCCAGTGGCAAGGCGCCTGCGTACCGCAGAGGTCGTAGGATCTATTCCTTGCTGACGCACTTTCCAGGCGTTGCACGGATCGCGCACGGCTACCGTCATCGTTATCAGAAAGCGCATTCTCCGAGACGGGATGGGCAAAGTACACCGGAGCACTCCCCCGACCACAGGGGGCGCAACCCGCTCCAAAGCCTGCACAAAACAAACCCGCCCCGAAGCCTGCTGGAAAAACATACCCGCACCAAAACCTGCCAAAAAGAAGATTCCGACTGAGTGGGATTGGGGTACACTGCGTCAGCCGTGCGCGTGCGCGCCGTGCGGCCGTGCGCACTTTTTTGTATAAGCACCTGCTTTGTAGGAAATACTTGAGGAGGCTGCCAGCTGCAAAAGATCAAAGGAGGTAAATGTGCTGTAGCCCTCACGAAACACAGGTGAATCTGGGTTCAGTGCGTAAGCGTTCAACAAAAAAGACCCATTTTGTAGTTGTATTGTCTCTCCCCCTCTAGCCTCCTTCGAAGTAAGCACAAGGCAGCCCCTCGAGTGTTTTTGAAAACCGGCGCGCACACTAGGCTGCAGTAAACGTTCCGCTATACAGAACAGAGCGATGGCGGCTGAATACTTACGAGCGGCGATACCTGGACCCCCTTCCACGCCGCAGTAATACCAAAAAGTTGCACTCTAAAAAAGCCGTGAACGCGCACCCTTGGGGTAAAAATACCCCAGTCCACTCCATGCATACCGACGAAAGTTCTGACGTCCGCATCCTGAACTGTAACAGTGTCGTCGGCATGCATCCTGCCCGTTATTCCCAAGAAGACGCTTTCACACAGTGGGTCCAGCCTCAGAAGCTGGAGTTGAAGCGCCGGCCAGTTGAATGGACGCGGCGGAAACAGCTTTCGAACGGAAGCCGTTCCACTTAAACGGCCGGCCTTGTCGGATGAGGGCGGTCGCGTCCGCCTCCACGTTCATGAGCACACCCGACGTCGCCTTCACGACCAGCAAAGCCGCAGAACACCTCGAGTTTTTAGCGCTCAATGTATTGTGCAGGAGGCAGCGTGTTTTGGGGTTGAACAACATTCCTCACCTCACCTGCACATGGCTCAGGGTAAGTACAAGTGGGAAAACGATCAACCGGCACGCACAAACAAAACGAAGCGCCTACTTCTACGGCACCGACGCCTGCCTCGCCCATTCTCGCCCCCGCCGGCCTCTGCAAGTCAAAAAGCTGCTAAGCAGGCTCTGGGGAGTGATAGGCGGCGTACGAGGCGGCCGTCTCAGTTTCGGAAGTTGCGCGCCGTTTCGTAAGGCGGGCTAAAGAGTCCCCTGAATCTTCTTTGAAAAAAACTATAAGCCCCGGATCCCGAAGTGAACTTGCACTCTGAAAAAACCCTCGCCACATGTAGCTGAACCTTACAAAGCAAAAATGATAGAAAGACACCAATCTGTACGTCCCACGAGATCGTCGGAAACACAAACACTGCTCTCGGTCTACTCATAATCCGGGTTCTGCAGTTGTGAAACAGCGGACATACCAAGCGCCGGTGTCTAGAAAGGAAACTGTCTGAGGACTGTTTCGACTTGCACGAAGGGGAAGAACCGCTTTCTCCACAGCGCAGTGGCGGGTCTCCCAACCCCAGAATGGGGGTTACAGGTGATGCAGACTATCGCCATATATTCTTTGCATCAATCCAAACAATCACATTCGCCTTAGGTCAATTAGGCTCGATCATCTTTGTTACACTCATCGTGATACTCGTTCGCGGAACTTTCACCTGTTCTTTCTCCACCGCACCCTTTTTTTTGTGCAGTTCCACCCTTTTGCGTTGTACAGCTTCGCGGCTGTCTTCGGGCCTCCATCTTATGGTAACAAGCTTGCTTGTATGTATCAAAAAGTGTCGGATAGCACGTAAGTAAAAAGCTACAGTTTTGACACGTAGGACGTGGGGGGCCCAGAACCACTTGCACAACGCAGTGGACCTGGTGTCGGTCACAAAAGCTAAACACGAAGTTACACGGATGCGCAACCACGTGTGACAGTTTCGAACCGGGATATATATAAGGGCCCCAAATTTGTTTTGAACCGGGATCCAAGATACTGAGGCCAAAAAGTTCGAAAAAAGTTCGAAGAAAGTTCGAGTTTGGTCAAGTTTCTTGTCGCCTGCTCCGTTGCGTGGTCTTCTCTCCGTACAGTGTTCCATCTGGAAGGTCCTTGCGTTCAGTTCGCGCTTCCTGTGGGCACAAAGACAGTTGATGACTTCAGGATCTGGTTGCGTGGTCTTCTCTCCGTACAGTGTTCCATCTGGAAGGTTCGGTTTTGGGCTCGGTTTCGGGTTCGGTTTCAAAACCGACCCCAAACTGAACCCTTCCAGAATTTGGGACCCAAATTTCAGACCCAAATTTTGGACCTCCCAACTCCGGAAAGCATACCGACCACCGCAAGCATGCTTTTCAAACCGAGTTCACAAACAAACAGAAAGCCGAACGATACCAATCTGTACGCCCGTACAGATCGTCGTGTCGGCTCTCACCCGCCAGCATGCTCAACTGCCCAGCCTGCCCAGCTTGCCGAAGATGTGGGGGTTACCGTGATAAAGACTATCGCCACAGTTTTTTTGCAGTGATCATTATCGCTCGCTTGCCTTCGCGGAACTTTTACCCGTTCTTTGTATCGCTAGTAGTGTGTGCAGTGCAGCACCTTACTCGTTCCAAGGATAGCAGTGCACTGTGCATCTTCTGTGTCGGCACGCCTCCACACGAAACTGCGTTCATTTTTTTTTGCGGAGTGCCGGAGTACACCGCCACGTTCACCCTCTCTCACTCTCCCATCCTTTCCGCCTCAACCCTCTGCAGAATAACACGAAAAACCTCTAGGCAAAAACCCGTTTTATTTCACTGGAGTCCCAAATGATTCACTCCATTTTTTTACTACCCCCCTTTTTTTAACCACTACCCTAAAACTGGTCACGAGCGAAGAAGAAAATGGTTCGGGCGGGTAAAAACAATGATGTTACCCAAGGAGAAACGACAAAAAATCCAGAAGCTCAGGACATCTCGACGCTCGACAGACATCCTGTCCTGAGGCCCACCGTGTGTATCGCTTACGAGCAGTGCATGGCGGGATTGCCGCGGCTGTTTTGAAATACGGTCACGTCAGCTACGCCGGTGGCCCGTCGTTTTGGCGCGGCTGTGATGCAAAACGGAGCCAGTCGCCCAGCCAGTCGCCCAGCCAGTCGCCCAGCCAGTCGCCCAGCCAGTCGCCCAGCCAGTCGCCCAGCCAGCTGCCCAGCCAGCTGCCAGGACAACACCCTTGTGAGCTGGTGGCAGGGAAAGGCCGAGGCGAGCCTTCCAGTGCATCAGCACAAGAAACGCAAGGTCGCTTGCACATCGGTCTCTTGCCAAGATGAACATCACAGGTGGTCAGAAAGTACTGGAGGTGTTGGCAAGGCCAGTGTCTTTACCTCGCCCGAAATGGGTCCAAGGGCCCCGTGCAGCGCGAACCGCAACCGCGGTTGGGCTTGCGCGCAGAAAACGGGAGTTTGGCTCAAGAAAACGTCAGCGTTGTGCACCATCATTATAACAATAAAAAGTGACACCCCCTACTCCATACAACTTCTATCAAACTTCTATATTCAGCATTGTGGGTAGCACCATTAAATTAAGGTGTAATGCCCTTATATCCCACTCAAAACAAATGTGTGCCCTTATATCCCACTTCAAACAAATTTTGTGCCCTTATATCCCAAACTGGGATATAAGGGCACAAATTTGTTTTGACAAATTTGAATCGAGGAAAATGCTGGAAAACTTGCCGACCAAAATTTTTGACCCAGCCCCTTCCATTCGTTTTTGGTGTTTCCTTGTCCGTAGGCATAAAGCTGGCTTCAATGCCCCACCCGAGACGTCTCAAGACGTTCTGGGTGCCTCAGAGCGACTGGTTGCACCGTTTCACAACTTCAAGCTGGCCACCGCAGCCACACTCGATCCCCGATCGGGTGCCTCAAGCAAGTACTCAAGAGAACCACATCAGAGTGGCTGCACCGTCTGACCGTGCGGCGTGTCACGGAGTGCCACGCTGACGTTCAGTAGCTGGCCAGATGCTACAGCCGAGAGTCAAGCGAGACAACTGATCTCATCAGACTCATGATCCGTTTCTTGGCCTGACATACCAGTGACCACGGTCATTCTCCACTGTCCGTGTTGAGGCTGTGTCACACTGTGGCTGTCACACTCACAGTGTCAGTAACCGGACAGTGTCGCGGCAGCCGTAAACTGCACACCCACCGTCTGCAGGATTCACCTCCAGAACACAGGGTATCGCTATAGCTGTCCGACTCCGAGTGCCTGGAGTGGAGTGGCTGGACAATGGAGCAGCAGCTGCAGCAAAGCAGCAGGACCGGGACTACTGGCTCAGTGCCAGTGGAGTGAAGGCGCCGCTGTCACACGGCTGTGAGTCAGCCACAGTCACAGCTGATTTCACTTACGCAGTGAAGCCTGCAGTGAAGGAAGCTGTGTCCACCGTCGTGCAACCAGTTGCGGTGCAGGCGTGGGCACAACGACAGTTGATGACTTCAGGAAGGAATCAGCCATTCTTGCGTGAGCTGCAGATTCCGTCTGTCGGCAACAGTGTCCGACTGTGTCGCCACCTTGGGTTGTTAGCCCACCGTCCTCCGCGGTTCTGGCCATCTGTCTTGTAATCTGGGTTCAGTTCCGAGTTTGGTTTCCTATCCGAGGCTATCGGGCACTGGTTCGGTTTCGGGTTCGGTTCTGCCACCATCACTCCTCACCCGAACTTCTGGGTTCGGGTTCGATTTCGGGTTTGGCTCGCCATGGGCGTCAACTCGCGACACGTGATGTCTCCATGTCACTGCCAATGTCAGCGTGGAATGGCAACGCCACCTTTCGCTGTTGTTCCTGTCTGAGCACTCAAACTTTGAGTCAAAGCGCACGCGCCCGCTCTCCTCCTTCGTTCGCTGCGAGTACGCACGAGACTGACACGTGGTCAAAGTTTTCGCTTGTCCAGCTATGCTGCGAGTCAGCACGACTGACAACGCGGGATGAAGTCCATCAACCGAGAGCTGACTCAAGGTCAGGGTTTGAACAAGACCGCCTGGCAGGGGTGCACAGGCCCGTTACAGGGAGTCCAGCGTTGGGACCCGGCTGGACGAAAAAGTTTTTTTTTTCGCCGTAGGTATCCGGATGGTCGAGCCAACCACCCTTGGGTTTCAAGGTGAGTGGTCGGGGTTCAATCCCCTCCTCGAAATTTTTGGTCGTTTTTTTTGGGGTCCAAACAGGGGTTATTCTAATCCCCGAAATTCTGAAAAATCCCGGTTAAAAAGTCTTTGATATGGCCAGAAATTTTTTTTCCCCACGCTGCGCGTGGGAAAGCTGGGATTGCTGAAGCAAGCAGTGTCCAAAGAGCTGCGCCTTTTTCAACCTGTTCGTCCCGGTTCCCTGCTGGACACCTCTCAGGAGAGCCTGTTTCTCCAACTTCGGTCAAAATCTCGTTGGGCAAAAATTTGTGGGCAAAATGTTGGGGCAAATTTTGGTCGAAAATTTTGCCCTGGAATTTTTGGACGTTGTGGCCGAGTCAAAGCACGCACGCCACCGGCACCACAGGTGGCCTCAAAAGACTTTTTACACGACCAAACAAATTTTGTGCCCTTATATCCCACTTCAAACAAATTTTGTGCCCTTATATCCCAATCTGGGATATAAGGGCACAAAATTTGCTTGAAGTGGGATATAAGGGCACAAATTTGTTTGGGGTGGGATATAAGGGAAATTTACCATCATTATATCAACACGCTCCAACCTCCGCTCAACCAAAAAGGCTTCTACTCGGCGGCAGTGCCCAAACGCAAAAGAAGGAAAAAGAAGCGTCCTCCCCCAAAAACGAGGAAAAAGGAACGGCCTCGCAAAACCGAGGAACCGCAAACGATTGTCCTCGAGGACAACGTACCCCACCTCGAAGAGAGCGGCCGCTATGCGGGGATCATAAGGCAATTAAATTACCTTTTGAGACTCGACGAGACACGGCTGGCGAACTACGACCTCGACGCCCGGCACCTCCTCCCGCGCATGCCTGATTCCAGCACATGGCGTTCGGAGCGTTGACCCGTACTCGAGCCTGATTCCAGACGCTCGGTACTGCTGACCATTATCATGCCTGATTCCAGAGGCATGACGGCCAGCGGGCCAACGTGCGCGGGCCTGATTCCAGATGCCCTCCCGCACATGCCTGATTCCAGCACATGGCGCTCGGAAACTGACTCGTCCCCGAGCGTGTCTCTAGACACTCGGTACGCCGACGATCCACTATCTTCTCGAACATGCCTGTTTCCCACACGCGCTCGCGCCAGTCTGCACCTCGTCTCCATCATCTGCCCTCCTGCATTCGCGATTATTCTGCATGTCTGTCTCGCGCCACACCAAGACACAAATTTCTCGCCTTTCGTTGCGAGGGAGTTGAGCTGGTGCTCTCGTCCAGTGTCCTTCGACGTCGCCGAGAGTTATCAGATAATTAATCTTCTTTCAATTCCATCCTGAGGGTTATCTTTGAAATGTCAATTAAATTACCTTTTGAGACTCGACGAGACACGGCTGGCGAACTACGACCTCGAGAACTGGCAACTCCGTCGAGTTGTCAAAGTCCTCGAGTTCATGCGTAAGTACCTTGTCGGGGAGTTTTTCACCCCAAAAGTCGAGATCCTTGAACGGAAACTGATCTCGCGACTTACGTCGTTTGCCCTCTCGAAGATGCAAAAGAAAAAGGACACTGCCGTCAGTGGTTCAAGCTTAGACCACAAGACCCTCGACGCGGTACAGATCGCCTCGCTTCTTCGCTCAGAAGAGACCCGCGCTCTCTGTCCGGATCCAGAGCTGCTCGACCGAACTCGGATCTGCAACAAGTTGGGACCTCCAACTTCGGCATTCCTCCTCAACGTTACGAAGGAGAGTCTCAACACCCCCGGCCCACCAACTCAAGCTGACCTTGACAGCTGCCCCTGCAAGAGCTTCCTAAACTCCGAGGCGGACGCGGTTTTCGATGGTCACGTAGTGTGTACTGCACAGGATCTGAAACTTGAGCCTGAACTGCAACACCTTTTCACTATGGGTCTGAAGTTCCGTCTCTCCCACCACGTCGACGAGGTTTTCCATAACCTAGAAGGAGATGTGAAAGAATATGTCACGGCGACGTTCAGGAAAGCCACAGAAGAGGAACAAAGTAGATTCAGCGCGCACCTAACCAACAAGAGACAGAAGCCGACGACACCACCGCGCATGAAGAGGACGCGTCAAGCGTCCCCAAAGGCGGCCAAGATGGCGAAAAAACACGCTCCGACCGAGCCGGCCCGAGCGACACCACCAAGAAAGGGGCAGAAAAGAGCCCGACTCCCGACACCACCGAATGACCCGGCGGGAAAACCCGGAAAAAAGCACGCGGCGCGAAAGCGCAACATTTCGAGAATGGAGCTGGATATCACCAGCCCTGCCACCTCGACTTCATCCTCATCCATGTCAGGATCGCCCCCTCGAGCGACTGCTTCGGCAGGACAGCCGGCGCGAAAGCGCAACAAACGAAGAATGGAGCTGGATATCACCAGCCTATTATCACCGTCCTCGTCCGCTTTGAGATCGTCCTCGGACGACGTATTCAAATAACCCTAGCCAATGACAAATGCAAGCTTACCCCTGTGGTACCTGCATTTCAAGTTCACACTGCTTAACGGGGTTAAGAAGAAGGTACCGAGGGCAAGCAGCTCTCAGAAACGACCGGGGACCACGGGCACACCAATGCCCTCGAAAGTGGAAAACGGGCACACCTGCCCGCCATCGTACTCGCCGACTCAGTCTTCGGAATCGCAAGAAAGCCACACCCCGCTAGCTCCACAAATGCTCGACCTTGACGACGCAATGGCAGGTGACGACGTCATCCGATAACCTGACTTTCAAGGCAGTGCATGCTAATCCATGTGGTTCATGTACTTAAAAGAACTCAATGCTTAACGGCTTATCACGTGGGCGGCCCTGAGATTACCCCCTCAGGTGACACCACTTTATCTTTAGCCATACTTCAACCTTCTTCCCTTGAGACAGTGTCGACGCTTTCACTTTATGAAAGCGATGCACCGTGGCGGTTAAGCCCAATCCAAATTGGAACCCCGTTTTTTATTTGACACTGCACCGCCGCCTAAGACAACCGAACCAGGGGTCTTTTCCACTGTGAAAAAAGGCGATACCCAGAAAACTTCGGGTTTGATCATCACGTTGTCAGGCTTGTCTGCAATGCGGAGAAGCGCCCAATTAGAGTCGAGCCAACTTCTCCCAGGTGTCACCAGCCACTTCAAGACACTGGTCGGCTCAATTGTTAGAACCACGCGGCGTGTGACCTTGTTCTCCTTTCCCGACCACAAGGCTTCTTCTGTAAAACAAAACCACGCATTTCTTCCCAAATGTCCGCCGAAGACCAGGGTTTGTTTCTTGTTCTCCTTTGCCTTCTTCCTATCACGTGTCTGAAATCGCAGGTGATTCCCCTGCCGGGCCTGCAGGCTGCCCTATGTGGCTGCCACTGTAAACACCCAACTTTGCATCTTCCAAATCACAGAAGCGGGTGAGTACAAGTACAGCGAAGTGGGACACGGTTCGCACCGCCAACTGCTCGGCCACATTGCCCAACGGCACTTCATACGAGTCCAGGGCAACAGAACGACGACACAAAGACTCGGGTTATCACCCGATCGTCGAACATGGGTCCCGTCCTAATCCTCCTGGAGACGGGTCAAGCTTCTTCAACGAAGTACTCGAAGGCCTATCGCAGTCGCAACCCGAGTTGCCACCGCGTAGAAAACGTCCACGCATGCCGACAGCCAGTCCTACAACTAGTCAGTCACCAAGCGGGAAACCAGACACAAAGAAGACACGGTCCGATCAGGATGTTGATCTCAGCTCGACCGCTCAACTACTGGAATGTTCCTATTGTGTGGGGCAACTGAAGACTGAGCGGGTCCTTTGTCGAACGTACAGGGGTGTCACAAGCGCGCCGGTGCAAAAAAACCCCGCACGTCACCAAAAAACCTAGCCCAGTCCTCGCCGGTCCTGGAGCGCTGGCCCAGCGAGCCACGAGGGCACAAACCTCTTCCCGCTGTCTCAGAATATGGTTGCGATAGTGGGGAGTAATCGGCATGCCGATGAATACCACGCTACACCTTTGGGATGATATTTCGCAACTGGCAGTCTCCTCAAGCATTTCTTAAAGGGGGGGGGTCGAATCATAACACAGTCTCTCACTTTTCTCAACCCCCCGCCATACTCAAGCCTCTACGGTCAACCGGAGACTTTAAAATACCGACCTTCTAATCCACAAATAACGCTAATAAAAAAAGGTTCCGGGTAGCCGAACAGTAGCAGGATCAAATAGTGCGAGTGTTTTTAGACAACCACAGCCTCGCGCGGCACCTATGCAGCTGGCATCAGATAGGAGGGTTCCGATCAGGAAGTTCATCATGATTCAAGGGACGAAGCACCGTGGATGCGATAACGGACGAGTGAATCCAGTCACCCGCATCCAATCCCCATAGCACTTCTTGGTATCGACAACGTGCTGCCGACAGCTGTCGCTTTGTTCCAAAACGGAGTCGTACTGGCACAACCGCCTCGATCAGTTGGATGCATACTGATCGTTGATCGCCGACGTCTACTCACAAGAGCCGACGACATCGAACAGACGGCGTTCGACTGCAAGAGTTCTTCTTGACCGTCATCGGTTTAATCTTCAGTGATCCGTAGAAGATAATCGGACAACTCACAACCAATTTGACAGCATTGCTGCCTCGTCTCCCGGATCGAGCCCCTAGCGATCGCGACCGGTAGGTCGGCCAAACTGAAAGCGACCATCGAGGGGATCCTGCAGAAGGACAGTCTGGCACACAAGCAGCGGCAAAGCTTGGCGGTCTCACCTTCGTTAAACAAAGCATGACCGGCAACCCATCCTTCCAAAATAGTTGGTCCATAACTTACAGGGCCATACAATCGAATTCCGCCAACTAAAGCGCTATACATTACGGATCGGGTGGAATCCCCTCGACTCGTTATCCCTGCAACAACGGGTAGTTGCCGGTTGTAGCAACCGTGTTCCGGCTTGAGTTTTTCATCAAAACACATTCTTTCGAACAGGTTCTGGGAGAAAAAGTATGCGCACTTCCGTGCTCCGTCACAGCTTATCCAATGGCTGTTCTCTGCCCCTGTTTGTCTTAGCTCTCCTTTCTTCAAGTACGTGTGTCTCGTGTCTCGACACCGTCACTTTCAGCTCGCTGCGGCACTGCCTCGCAGACTCTGGTCTCAATTTCTCGGTCAAGGGCGAGTTCGCGTACGACGACGCGTATCAGTTCCAGCTGGTGAGTGCGCCGCTGGAGGCTGTTGCCATCGCGTTCCCTACGAATGCGGAACAGGTTGCGGCGGCGCTGGCATGTGCTGCCCGCCAGTCCGTGAAGGTGTCGGCACTCGGGGGCGGGCACTCGTTCGTTGGCTACGGGTTCGGCAACCCGGATAACCTCGTGATCAGCATGGCTGCCTTCACGTCCGTGAGCTTCGACGAGTCGACGGGACTCGTGACGTACGGAGGTGGAGCCAGGGTAGGGCCGGTGGCGAAGTTCTTGTGGGACGTGCACGGAAGACTCGTCCCCCACGTGCGCGGTTCGTCCGTCGGCTTGGTGGGCTCCGCGATCGGCGGCGGGTTCGGGACGACGTCTCGCTTCTTGGGCTCGCCGACCGACAACATCGTGGATGTGGAGTACATGCTGTACAACGGGACCGTGGTGCACGGCGGACCTGGCTCGGACTTGCTGTGGGCGGCACAAGGTGCCGGATCGTCGTTCGGGATCATCCTCTCGATGACGTCGAAGACGTGGCTGCCTGCACACTCCCACGGCATCATTGGAGACATCCGCGGCGCCGACGGCTCGCCGGAGGACGCCGACACGATGATCAAGAGCTTCCTTGCAGTGCAGGAGTACGCTCTCACTGATGCGCCTCGGACACTCGGGTTGCGGGTTTACAGCAACAAGGACTTCCGAGTGGCGAGCTACTTCTACGGGGATCCAGCTGAGTACGAGGCGGCGATGAAGCCGCTCATCGACCGGTTGCCGATCAACGTGACGCACAACTACGAGAGTCAGACGTTCTGGGAGATGGACGTTGCCACAACTGGAAGCGGGATGAACGCCCCGAACGGGGGAGTCGTTGGCGTGCGGGCGTTCTACACTCAGTCGTTGGCAACGACGGCTGACAAGCCGCTGACCTACGACGAGATGGAAGCACTCGTCGCCAACACGGTGTTTGGTGCCTCGCGCAGTGGCATCCGTGCGAACGGGTACTTCTTCGACCTGTGGGGGGGCGTCTTTGCCGACATCAAGGACGAGGACACTTCGTTTGCACACGGGAACAACCTGTGGGTGGTGCGCGTTGATGGACGTCTGAGCTCGGGCCCGGACCGTGGGGAGGAGTTCGTCTGGCCGGAGGACCTCGACGGGTGGCTGAAGAACACTGTCCTGCCCTTCGAAGAGAAGCTGACGGCAGCCGGCCACAAGCTGCGCGGCTTCGCCAACTACCGGGACAGGCAGCTGTCGGAGGCAGAGTGGAGCTCGCGGCTGTACGGCAACAACTACCTGCGACTCCTCAACATCAAGGCCGCGGTCGACCCAACCGGCGTGTTCACATCGAATGCGCAGAGCATTCCGGTGAAGAGCTTGAGCGAGCGCGTGAAAGTCTGCCTGACTGCTGCTGGGGTGGAGGCTGCGATCAAGGGCGAGTTCGCGTACGACGACGCGTATCAGTTCCAGCTGGTGAGTGCGCCGCTGGAGGCTGTTGCCATCGCGTTCCCTACGAATGCGGAACAGGTTGCGGCGGCGCTGGCATGTGCTGCCCGCCAGTCCGTGAAGGTGTCGGCACTCGGGGGCGGGCATTCGTTCGTTGGCTACGGGTTCGGCAACCCGGATAACCTCGTGATCAGCATGGCTGCCTTCACGTCCGTGAGCTTCGACGAGTCGACGGGACTCGTGACGTACGGAGGTGGAGCCAGGGTAGGGCCGGTGGCGAAGTTCTTGTGGGACGTGCACGGAAGGCTCGTCCCCCACGTGCGCGGTTCGTCCGTCGGCTTGGTGGGCTCCGCGATCGGCGGCGGGTTCGGGACGACGTCTCGCTTCTTGGGCTCGCCGACCGACAACATCGTGGATGTGGAGTACATGCTGTACAACGGGACCGTGGTGCACGGCGGACCTGGCTCGGACTTGCTGTGGGCGGCACAAGGTGCCGGATCGTCGTTCGGGATCATCCTCTCGATGACGTCGAAGACGTGGCTGCCTGCACACTCCCACGGCATCATTGGAGACATCCGCGGCGCCGACGGCTCGCCGGAGGACGCCGACACGATGATCAAGAGCTTCCTTGCAGTGCAGGAGTACGCTCTCACTGATGCGCCTCGGACACTCGGGTTGCGGGTTTACAGCAACAAGGACTTCCGAGTGGCGAGCTACTTCTACGGGGATCCAGCTGAGTACGAGGCGGCGATGAAGCCGCTCATCGACCGGTTGCCGATCAACGTGACGCACAACTACGAGAGTCAGACGTTCTGGGAGATGGACGTTGCCACAACTGGAAGCGGGATGAACGCCCCGAACGGGGGAGTCGTTGGCGTGCGGGCGTTCTACACTCAGTCGTTGGCAACGACGGCTGACAAGCCGCTGACCTACGACGAGATGGAAGCACTCGTCGCCAACACGGTGTTTGGTGCCTCGCGCAGTGGCATCCGTGCGAACGGGTACTTCTTCGACCTGTGGGGGGGCGTCTTTGCCGACATCAAGGACGAGGACACTTCGTTTGCACACGGGAACAACCTGTGGGTGGTGCGCGTTGACGGACGTCTGAGCTCGGGCCCGGACCGTGGGGAGGAGTTCGTCTGGCCGGAGGACCTCGACGGGTGGCTGAAGAACACTGTCCTGCCCTTCGAAGAGAAGCTGACGGCAGCCGGCCACAAGCTGCGCGGCTTCGCCAACTACCGGGACAGGCAGCTGTCGGAGGCAGAGTGGAGCTCGCGGCTGTACGGCAACAACTACCTGCGACTCCTCAACATCAAGGCCGCGGTCGACCCAACCGGCGTGTTCACATCGAATGCGCAGAGCATTCCGGTGAAGAGCTTGAGCGAGCGCGTGAAAGTCTGCCTGACTGCTGCTGGGGTGGAGGCTGCGATCAAGGGCGAGTTCGCGTACGACGACGCGTATCAGTTCCAGCTGGTGAGTGCGCCGCTGGAGGCTGTTGCCATCGCGTTCCCTACGAATGCGGAACAGGTTGCGGCGGCGCTGGCATGTGCTGCCCGCCAGTCCGTGAAGGTGTCGGCACTCGGGGGCGGGCATTCGTTCGTTGGCTACGGGTTCGGCAACCCGGATAACCTCGTGATCAGCATGGCTGCCTTCACGTCCGTGAGCTTCGACGAGTCGACGGGACTCGTGACGTACGGAGGTGGAGCCAGGGTAGGGCCGGTGGCGAAGTTCTTGTGGGACGTGCACGGAAGGCTCGTCCCCCACGTGCGCGGTTCGTCCGTCGGCTTGGTGGGCTCCGCGATCGGCGGCGGGTTCGGGACGACGTCTCGCTTCTTGGGCTCGCCGACCGACAACATCGTGGATGTGGAGTACATGCTGTACAACGGGACCGTGGTGCACGGCGGACCTGGCTCGGACTTGCTGTGGGCGGCACAAGGTGCCGGATCGTCGTTCGGGATCATCCTCTCGATGACGTCGAAGACGTGGCTGCCTGCACACTCCCACGGCATCATTGGAGACATCCGCGGCGCCGACGGCTCGCCGGAGGACGCCGACACGATGATCAAGAGCTTCCTTGCAGTGCAGGAGTACGCTCTCACTGATGCGCCTCGGACACTCGGGTTGCGGGTTTACAGCAACAAGGACTTCCGAGTGGCGAGCTACTTCTACGGGGATCCAGCTGAGTACGAGGCGGCGATGAAGCCGCTCATCGACCGGTTGCCGATCAACGTGACGCACAACTACGAGAGTCAGACGTTCTGGGAGATGGACGTTGCCACAACTGGAAGCGGGATGAACGCCCCGAACGGGGGAGTCGTTGGCGTGCGGGCGTTCTACACTCAGTCGTTGGCAACGACGGCTGACAAGCCGCTGACCTACGACGAGATGGAAGCACTCGTCGCCAACACGGTGTTTGGTGCCTCGCGCAGTGGCATCCGTGCGAACGGGTACTTCTTCGACCTGTGGGGGGGCGTCTTTGCCGACATCAAGGACGAGGACACTTCGTTTGCACACGGGAACAACCTGTGGGTGGTGCGCGTTGACGGACGTCTGAGCTCGGGCCCGGACCGTGGGGAGGAGTTCGTCTGGCCGGAGGACCTCGACGGGTGGCTGAAGAACACTGTCCTGCCCTTCGAAGCGAAGCTGACGGCAGCCGGCCACAAGCTGCGCGGCTTCGCCAACTACCGGGACAGGCAGCTGTCGGAGGCAGAGTGGAGCTCGCGGCTGTACGGCAACAACTACCTGCGACTCCTCAACATCAAGGCCGCGGTCGACCCAACCGGCGTGTTCACATCGAATGCGCAGAGCATTCCGGTGAAGAGCTTGAGCGAGCGCGTGAAAGTCTGCCTGACTGCTGCTGGGGTGGAGGCTGCGATCAAGGGCGAGTTCGCGTACGACGACGCGTATCAGTTCCAGCTGGTGAGTGCGCCGCTGGAGGCTGTTGCCATCGCGTTCCCTACGAATGCGGAACAGGTTGCGGCGGCGCTGGCATGTGCTGCCCGCCAGTCCGTGAAGGTGTCGGCACTCGGGGGCGGGCATTCGTTCGTTGGCTACGGGTTCGGCAACCCGGATAACCTCGTGATCAGCATGGCTGCCTTCACGTCCGTGAGCTTCGACGAGTCGACGGGACTCGTGACGTACGGAGGTGGAGCCAGGGTAGGGCCGGTGGCGAAGTTCTTGTGGGACGTGCACGGAAGGCTCGTCCCCCACGTGCGCGGTTCGTCCGTCGGCTTGGTGGGCTCCGCGATCGGCGGCGGGTTCGGGACGACGTCTCGCTTCTTGGGCTCGCCGACCGACAACATCGTGGATGTGGAGTACATGCTGTACAACGGGACCGTGGTGCACGGCGGACCTGGCTCGGACTTGCTGTGGGCGGCACAAGGTGCCGGATCGTCGTTCGGGATCATCCTCTCGATGACGTCGAAGACGTGGCTGCCTGCACACTCCCACGGCATCATTGGAGACATCCGCGGCGCCGACGGCTCGCCGGAGGACGCCGACACGATGATCAAGAGCTTCCTTGCAGTGCAGGAGTACGCTCTCACTGATGCGCCTCGGACACTCGGGTTGCGGGTTTACAGCAACAAGGACTTCCGAGTGGCGAGCTACTTCTACGGGGATCCAGCTGAGTACGAGGCGGCGATGAAGCCGCTCATCGACCGGTTGCCGATCAACGTGACGCACAACTACGAGAGTCAGACGTTCTGGGAGATGGACGTTGCCACAACTGGAAGCGGGATGAACGCCCCGAACGGGGGAGTCGTTGGCGTGCGGGCGTTCTACACTCAGTCGTTGGCAACGACGGCTGACAAGCCGCTGACCTACGACGAGATGGAAGCACTCGTCGCCAACACGGTGTTTGGTGCCTCGCGCAGTGGCATCCGTGCGAACGGGTACTTCTTCGACCTGTGGGGGGGCGTCTTTGCCGACATCAAGGACGAGGACACTTCGTTTGCACACGGGAACAACCTGTGGGTGGTGCGCGTTGACGGACGTCTGAGCTCGGGCCCGGACCGTGGGGAGGAGTTCGTCTGGCCGGAGGACCTCGACGGGTGGCTGAAGAACACTGTCCTGCCCTTCGAAGAGAAGCTGACGGCAGCCGGCCACAAGCTGCGCGGCTTCGCCAACTACCGGGACAGGCAGCTGTCGGAGGCAGAGTGGAGCTCGCGGCTGTACGGAAACAACTACCTGCGACTCCTCAACATCAAGGCCGCGGTCGACCCAACCGGCGTGTTCACATCGAATGCGCAGAGCATTCCGGTGAAAAGTGTCTGCGAACGACTAGCAATGGAGGGACACCATGGACACGAGAAGAGAAGGAACAAATGGCGAAGGAGGAGGGGTGGTAACAGGAAGTACAAAGTCACTGAAGCCAGAAGAAACTCGGGTACCAGGGAGAAGCAAGACAAGGAGAATGCTACTGGATGGAAAGAGGAGGCATACAAAAACGGAGTCAGAGGATACCATGGGAAGTGGGGTAACGATGGCAAGTGCAAGGATTGTGAGGGCGAGCGGATGGATGGCCCTCCTGATTGTTCAAGGAAAGAGTAAGCTGTCGGAATATACTTCGTAGAAGGTTTCTCGAGGTTGCGTGACTGTTTGCATGAGTTTCAGCTGGTGTTGAGATACGTGTGGACGTGGGAGTCGAAGAGGAACGGCCGTGTTGGGATTATACAGGCACCATCCCGGATCGCCATAGGGTACGTTAGAGTCTGGAGTATCCGGCGTACGAGGAGGTGTCGATCTTGCAATTTGTTGAAGACCTGCGACGGAGAGAGGGCGTTGCGTAATTGCTCAACCAGGAATGCGACTGAAACTATTTTTTCGCTCGTTGTGTCCCTGAAATCGTATTATATCAACCAAGCATTAGCGAACTTGAAAACCCGGTGTGCTACAACCAAAACGTGTGGAAATCCACACTGGAAAACGGACATGGCACCAGGTTTTGGGCTCCAGCTTCTGAGGCTGGACTCCACAGTGTACTTGTACCAGTTGTCTCTTCCTTTCCCCGTGCACAGCGACCCGAACAAGTTCTACAAATGCCCAATTCCCGCGGCTAATCGCACGGACCCTGTTCGAGGTCGGGTTTCCACTGTGTATCGGCAACAATCAATCAAATCATAAATCTCCCTTTCGATTCCCACAGACCGCAAAATGTACCCTTCCCACTTCTCTTGTGCCAGTGAGTTCGTTTCGAACGGTAATATCGTCTCCCTTGAGACGGTGTAGACACTTTCACTTTGTGAAAGCAGTGCACTGTGGTTGGCTAGAAACCGAACCCAAATCGGACCCCCCTTTTTCTGTAGCTGACGAAGAAAGGCTGCAAAAAGCAGTGAAACGACAAAGTTGAGACCGTTCCACCCACCTGGTGACGTCATTATCGTCGTCGTCTACGAGGTCGGCAACGTTTATGGTGTCCTCGCGAGCAACACACAGCTGTGTTCGCATGTCTCACGCGGTGCGTGCTGCACTGTTCGGCAGGGGTCGGGATACGCCGCACAAAGGAGTTCAACTGACTGCGTACGCACGCCACAGGACGAAGTGAGGCTGATATCCCTGCCCAATGCGCACAAGATTTTAAAAGTAAGGTATCGGTCTACTCGACACAAGCACCACCGCCTTTCACCTCACCCACATTGCGATCATACAACAACAACTTTGAACCCTGCAGGCTTGCCTGTCATGGGAACGATAGAACCCATTCGACGAAGCCAACCTTCTATTGGTGGGTCAGTCCGACATTCGCTAACGTCAAAAAGAGTGAAAGCTACAGCATGCCTCGCAATGATCGTCCGAGACCAGTTCCGTATCAGATGTGACAGCACAACCAAGCTCACGAAGTGGTCAGTCGACACGGTTCAGACACAACCTGCGGTTGTGGCTCACTGCCCTTCTAATCGTTTTGTTCTAAAATTTTGGTTCACAGTTTCCTTCACACACATACGAAGCTAGATGGTTAACGATGAGGAATGCGACCGCCCATAGGTTTCACAGCTAATACTCTACACACCAATCAAGCAATCTTCACTTTTCCTAACTGTTGGAGACAATCTTTGTCCCGTAGCAGCAGATTAACGGTTTCATTTGTTCCATGCGCGAAGCGAATTGGGAGACAGGGCAAAAGGTTTTAGGGTGGTCCACAGGAAGGCAAACCTTTCCCACATTGCGCTGTGGACGGCTTTGTAGGCCAGTGTTCACGACCAGGAACCAGATAATGCTACAAAGTGGATAATTGGATACGACGGATTATTAATCAGTTTTCTCGTAATCCACACTTTTAGAATCCGTTTTGTCGTTCGCAAAAGAATACATGAGCGGGCGGATGGATTCGTCTGGGGCTGATCTTGCAGGTAAGCAGCCACACCCCCTTCGTTCAATGCGAGCACAAGCACAAGTGTACCTGGTGCACGGGAGCCAAGCTTCACGTGCTCGGCAGCCACGGGCCTACGGGTCAAGTGCCGACCGATTTCTCCAACCAAAGCATCAAGGCGTGACGTACTTTGAGGCTTAGGGCTTGCGCTGAACATGCCTGTAGAGAAGGTCAACCTCAGCAGGGCGGACGGGGTTGTGGCACTGTGCTGACTCCGACACAAGCTTTGCACGCGGCTGACCGTTCCTCTCTTACCCGTAGCGAACCTTTTCTTTTCTTCTGCCCCACTATTCTCGGTGGTCGTGCAACGCACGGAACAAATAAAAAAGTAGTCTGCCCAAACTCTACCCTGTGGTGCTCACGTGTGTTTGGATGGGTAAATACAATTGGAAATCTGGAGGGTAGAGTGGTACTCATCTGCATGCCGATGCCTCCCCGCTAACGCAAGCAGTCCCAAATCTGGGGGAGAAACCCGGGGAATTGGCCCGATTTCTTCCCAAGATCTTGAAGAGTAGAAAAGACGCATTGCCAGTACAAATACGCGACAGAAAGAACTGATGACCAGTCGGCACTTACCACTCATTCCCCCCACCCGGACTCGATTCTGCGACTCTTTCAAGAGAAACGCACAGGACAAACCCGCCGATCGTTCTTTTTCGAGGGAATTCGATTTTTAAAAAGCCGAGTTGAGCTGCTTCGGTCTCTTGGTGACACACCACGTTTACGCTTCTTGGCGGTTTGCCCCCAACTCGTGCGGTATCAGCAGCATTTTTGCATCGCTGAAAAAGACAGATCGAAAGACTCCGTCATTCACGATTCTCGGACAACCTGGACGTCGAAGGACTTGTACTTTGGCAGCATCTGCAAGCGGCGGAGTGCGCACCGAGAGCGTTTTATTGTTAGGAGCTGAGGAAAGTCGGGTCACCTTGAGGGGATAATGAGTGTAATGGGAGGGGTGGACCTACTATCCAGGGGGACCTTTATAAAGGGGGGGGGGGGTCGAATAATAACATGCAGTGTATTGTTATTCAATTTGTCGAATAATAAAAAAAGTTCCGGGTAGCCGAACAGTAGCAGGATCAAATAGTGGGAGTGTTTTTAGACAACCAGACGTGTGTCAAACAGCTGCTATTATTCGACACCCCAGGTCCACTGGTTTGGAGATAGATTTAAAAATTTAGTTCTTCGGTGTGCAAATTAAATTTTGAAGGGTGGAGGTGGACGTGTCCCTGCGTGAGTGCAATAAACCTCGCAGTATTTCACAATACTGAGTTGGCATTTTCGGATGAGCTGATACGATTATTACCGGGGATTGCTAAAGGGGCCACTCAACGGTTTCTCGACCATCTCACGTGTCTGCTTTGCTGACGGCTGTGAAGAGAGGACGTGCGCCACCTTCCTCCTGAGGACGATGCAAGCGGGCCTCACAGAAGTTGAGCAGATACGGTTTGTACGTCGGCTGATGATTTGTTCTGCGGTACCGCATTATTCGGCACAACCAGTCCACCAGTCCGACGTACCACGGGTCCGACCCAGTGCTTACATTTTTAGCAACATCGCGCCGAAGGCGCGAAGAACGAAACCATACCACTCACCCTGATAGCCCTTTGATAGCTATTGGACAAAGAGAGATTTCGGGAAAATTGGGGCGGATAGTAGGACCTCTCCCCGTTTATTACCCGAGGAGTTGTTTGTTTTGGATTGGAGTGCAAAGAATCTGTCGCTATATACTGCACCTATTGTTCGATTCCCCGTTCGGTGTACTATATCTTTTACGTAAGCACCTGTTTTGTAAGAGATGCTCGTGGATGCCGCCAGTCACGATTTTCGATTTTCAAAAAAAAGAGAGAGGAACTGTGCTGCAGCCAGAGTTGTGTGGCACTCATCAGCATGCCGATGACACCCACAAACGCAAGCCGACTTATTGACCGCCATTGTCCCTGCCCGCACTGGGCGGTGCCTCCTGCGTCGAGATGGTTGTCCCCCCCGGGAGCAGACCGAACTGCACCACGATTCTGCTTTGGTTCAAGCGTCATTTTAGAGAGATGGAAGACGAACATGGGAGCCATTCGAGCTGGCTACCGGTGGCAGCTGAGACAACAATCTCGACGGATATGGACAACGCGACATAAATGGCTACCGATTCCTCGACTCAACCAATTTCGTGTCTCAAACAAGCTAAAAGGACCCCTGAAAGAATACGAGAGAAGTGTCGGTCATGAGACCACCAAAGGCAACAAAGGTACTCACCGACACTCTCTGCTCGTGTATCTACTCTCTTCATCAACTGGACCAGCCAAGGGTCTGTGCGTGGCTTGGATAGGGGTTGCAACTAGGCCTCCGTGGAGTTGCTTGTCATGGAATCGATCTGGCCTTCGGCTGCTTTGCGGACTTTAAGTAACATACCTTTTCTTGTCGTCTACAATCGACGATCTTAATCCTATTCCGACGAGGACTATCACGTAGAAGATTCCGAAGCAGGGTCTCTTATCCTGAGAGATCATCATGTCTTTATACGTCCACCAAGTGAATTGTTTGTGGTGGGCTGTGGAACATCAGAACCGACATACTTCACTTGTCGTCAGAAACCAAGCACCGCCAAAGCTCCAAATCAACAACCCGGAGGGGCTGATTGATACTTGAAGAAGAAGGTGTCCGCTTGGGTCAGAGCCGACCAAAACGCCCTGTCCTAGTAACAACTAAACCCTGCAGGCTTATCTGTCGTGGGAACGATAGCACCAACCCGGAAGGATCCAACCCCTGGTGAGCCAGTCTGACCTTCGCCGCCGTCCAAAAGAAGAGTGATTGGAGTCCCCATACACGGTTACAGGTAAACCCGGGGTGGTTTGCCGTATTCTACCAGGTGCAAAACCGCGATCTTGGACTTTCGTACCCTGTCTCACTGCTGAACATTGCTGTGGCAAATCCCTCACTTAGTCCTGAAGTTTCTGAAAAGGCTGTGAGGAGGCTGCAGTTTGACAGCGATCGTGGATTTTGGCACTCAAGTAAACGACAAAAAAAGAAACGTCGCCTGCGACATTAACTCCAGTGTTTTCACAGCTGGTTCTTTCTGCACAGACCCAATCAAGCAAACTGCACTGACAGATGCATTTTTAAAACTGCTCATGTGTCTTTAGGTAGATGGATGGTGAAAAAAGAAAAAGAACATTCTTACCGTATTTCTAAGTGATGGCGATCATGACGGCTCGTGTATCTAAGCCGTCGGCGATCCCAGCAAACCCTTGCACTATCCCTGTAGGCGGGAGAACAGCTTCCGGTGGAGGCCCCGCCTGACCAGGCGTAAATATAAAATCTACTCAGCACAACTTGCCTTTACCAAAAAAAGTTGGTCAGAAAAAATGTTGGCCAGGAAATAAACCTCGGCCTCGCCCCCCCCCCTAAACCCCCAGGTTTTCTTCCGCCACATTTTTTCCGGCCAACTTTTCAGGGGGGCCAACATTTTTAGAGGACAAGACATTTTAGAAATACGGTACTACCAGCGCACCACGTATTTTTCCGAGGAATTCGGGGAGGCAATCCGAGCGAGCCAGAATCCTGAGTTTCAATCTAAAATCACGTGGCGCCAATAACCCTGACAAGCAACGCGTGGACGGCCAAAGGCTGGCGAAAACGAAAAGGCGCAGATGATGAAACACCGAAACGGCGATGCGCTGTTTTTCTGCATTTCGCTCTAGACCTTCAATGAAGGCCAAGGTGGCACCGCGTTTTCCGCTCGCCACAGGACTCAGGAATTCTGGTTTCGTCGGAATCCGGGAGAATCCAGGGAAATTTCCCCGATTTTCTTCCGATCCCCGGGTTTCACAGGTGACGTCGGGGTGCATGCGAAACAAATAGCGCCTTTGAAGTTCGTTAAAGTTTGAACACGAAAAACCAATGCGCTTCTGCTGATTAGCAGCCGGCAGCTGTCTCTTTTTCCCGCCACACCCCCCTCGTTTCGTAGCGGGCAACAACTGCAAATCCTTGACCTCTCCGGCCCCATGTGCCTCTTTGCCGATTGTGACGCTGTTCGTTTTGCTTTCCGCTTTGCAACGGTGAGGCCTAAGGGTGCACTTCGCGAGCGCAAGTCGACGGCAATGCTGCTGCTGTCCGACCGGGTCAACGAAATGTCGTGGTCAAGGCCAGCCCCTTCGGAAAGGTCGACTCTCATTGTGAGGCTTCAAAAGGCTAGTCACTTCAGAGAAGCCGACACCCATCAAGGCCTCTAATCGGCAGTCCCTTCAGAAAAACCGACACCCATCAAGGCCTCTAATCGGCAGTCCCTTCAGAAAAGCCGACACCCATCAAGGCCTCTAATCGGCAGTCCCTTCAGAAAAGCCGACACCCATCAAGGCCTCTAATCGGCAGTCCCTTCAGAAAAGCCGACACCCATCAAGGCCTCTAATCGGCAGTCCCTTCAGAAAAGCCGACACCCATCAAGGCCTCTAATCGGCAGTCCCTTCAGAAAAGCCGACACCCATCAAGGCCTCTAATCGGCAGTCCCTTCAGAAAAGCCGACACCCATCAAGGCCTCTAATCGGCAGTCCCTTCAGAAAAGCCGACACCCATCAAGGCCTCTAATCGGCAGTCCCTTCAGAAAAGCCGACACCCATCAAGGCCTCTAATCGGCAGTCCCTTCAGAAAAGCCGACACCCATCAAGGCCTCTAATCGGCAGTCCCTTCAGAAAAGCCGACACCCATCAAGGCCTCTAATCGGCAGTCCCTTCAGAAAAGCCGACACCCATCAAGGCCTCTAATCGGCAGTCCCTTCAGAAAAGCCGACACCCATCAAGGCCTCTAATCGGCAGTCCCTTCAGAAAAGCCGACACCCATCAAGGCCTCTAATCGGCAGTCCCTTCAGAAAAACCGACACCCATCAAGGCCTCTAATCGGCAGTCCCTTCAGAAAAACCGACACCCATCAAGGCCTCTAATCGGCAGTCCCTTCAGAAAAGCCGACACCCATCAAGGCCTCTAATCGGCAGTCCCTTCAGAAAAGCCGACACCCATCAAGGCCTCTAATCGGCAGTCCCTTCAGAAAAGCCGACACCCATCAAGGCCTCTAATCGGCAGTCCCTTCAGAAAAGCCGACACCCATCAAGGCCTCTAATCGGCAGTCCCTTCAGAAAAGCCGACACCCATCAAGGCCTCTAATCGGCAGTCCCTTCAGAAAAGCCGACACCCATCAAGGCCTCTAATCGGCAGTCCCTTCAGAAAAGCCGACACCCATCAAGGCCTCTAATCGGCAGTCCCTTCAGAAAAGCCGACACCCATCAAGGCCTCTAATCGGCAGTCCCTTCAGAAAAGCCGACACCCATCAAGGCCTCTAATCGGCAGTCCCTTCAGAAAAGCCGACACCCATCAAGGCCTCTAATCGGCAGTCCCTTCAGAAAAGCCGACACCCATCAAGGCCTCTAATCGGCAGTCCCTTCAGAAAAGCCGACACCCATCAAGGCCTCTAATCGGCAGTCCCTTCAGAAAAGCCGACACCCATCAAGGCCTCTAATCGGCAGTCCCTTCAGAAAAGCCGACACCCATCAAGGCCTCTAATCGGCAGTCCCTTCAGAAAAACCGACACCCATCAAGGCCTCTAATCGGCAGTCCCTTCAGAAAAGCCGACACCCATCAAGGCCTCTAATCGGCAGTCCCTTCAGAAAAGCCGACACCCATCAAGGCCTCTAATCGGCAGTCCCTTCAGAAAAGCCGACACCCATCAAGGCCTCTAATCGGCAGTCCCTTCAGAAAAGCCGACACCCATCAAGGCCTCTAATCGGCAGTCCCTTCAGAAAAGCCGACACCCATCAAGGCCTCTAATCGGCAGTCCCTTCAGAAAAGCCGACACCCATCAAGGCCTCTAATCGGCAGTCCCTTCAGAAAAGCCGACACCCATCAAGGCCTCTAATCGGCAGTCCCTTCAGAAAAGCCGACACCCATCAAGGCCTCTAATCGGCAGTCCCTTCAGAAAAGCCGACACCCATCAAGGCCTCTAATCGGCAGTCCCTTCAGAAAAGCCGACACCCATCAAGGCCTCTAATCGGCAGTCCCTTCAGAAAAGCCGACACCCATCAAGGCCTCTAATCGGCAGTCCCTTCAGAAAAGCCGACACCCATCAAGGCCTCTAATCGGCAGTCCCTTCAGAAAAGCCGACACCCATCAAGGCCTCTAATCGGCAGTCCCTTCAGAAAAGCCGACACCCATCAAGGCCTCTAATCGGCAGTCCCTTCAGAAAAGCCGACACCCATCAAGGCCTCTAATCGGCAGTCCCTTCAGAAAAGCCGACACCCATCAAGGCCTCTAATCGGCAGTCCCTTCAGAAAAGCCGACACCCATCAAGGCCTCTAATCGGCAGTCCCTTCAGAAAAGCCGACACCCATCAAGGCCTCTAATCGGCAGTCCCTTCAGAAAAGCCGACACCCATCAAGGCCTCTAATCGGCAGTCCCTTCAGAAAAGCCGACACCCATCAAGGCCTCTAATCGGCAGTCCCTTCAGAAAAGCCGACACCCATCAAGGCCTCTAATCGGCAGTCCCTTCAGAAAAGCCGACACCCATCAAGGCCTCTAATCGGCAGTCCCTTCAGAAAAGCCGACACCCATCAAGGCCTCTAATCGGCAGTCCCTTCAGAAAAGCCGACACCCATCAAGGCCTCTAATCGGCAGTCCCTTCAGAAAAGCCGACACCCATCAAGGCCTCTAATCGGCAGTCCCTTCAGAAAAGCCGACACCCATCAAGGCCTCTAATCGGCAGTCCCTTCAGAAAAGCCGACACCCATCAAGGCCTCTAATCGGCAGTCCCTTCAGAAAAACCGACACCCATCAAGGCCTCTAATCGGCAGTCCCTTCAGAAAAGCCGACACCCATCAAGGCCTCTAATCGGCAGTCCCTTCAGAAAAGCCGACACCCATCAAGGCCTCTAATCGGCAGTCCCTTCAGAAAAGCCGACACCCATCAAGGCCTCTAATCGGCAGTCCCTTCAGAAAAGCCGACACCCATCAAGGCCTCTAATCGGCAGTCCCTTCAGAAAAGCCGACACCCATCAAGGCCTCTAATCGGCAGTCCCTTCAGAAAAGCCGACACCCATCAAGGCCTCTAATCGGCAGTCCCTTCAGAAAAGCCGACACCCATCAAGGCCTCTAATCGGCAGTCCCTTCAGAAAAGCCGACACCCATCAAGGCCTCTAATCGGCAGTCCCTTCAGAAAAGCCGACACCCATCAAGGCCTCTAATCGGCAGTCCCTTCAGAAAAGCCGACACCCATCAAGGCCTCTAATCGGCAGTCCCTTCAGAAAAGCCGACACCCATCAAGGCCTCTAATCGGCAGTCCCTTCAGAAAAGCCGACACCCATCAAGGCCTCTAATCGGCAGTCCCTTCAGAAAAGCCGACACCCATCAAGGCCTCTAATCGGCAGTCCCTTCAGAAAAGCCGACACCCATCAAGGCCTCTAATCGGCAGTCCCTTCAGAAAAGCCGACACCCATCAAGGCCTCTAATCGGCAGTCCCTTCAGAAAAGCCGACACCCATCAAGGCCTCTAATCGGCAGTCCCTTCAGAAAAGCCGACACCCATCAAGGCCTCTAATCGGCAGTCCCTTCAGAAAAGCCGACACCCATCAAGGCCTCTAATCGGCAGTCCCTTCAGAAAAGCCGACACCCATCAAGGCCTCTAATCGGCAGTCCCTTCAGAAAAGCCGACACCCATCAAGGCCTCTAATCGGCAGTCCCTTCAGAAAAGCCGACACCCATCAAGGCCTCTAATCGGCAGTCCCTTCAGAAAAGCCGACACCCATCAAGGCCTCTAATCGGCAGTCCCTTCAGAAAAGCCGACACCCATCAAGGCCTCTAATCGGCAGTCCCTTCAGAAAAGCCGACACCCATCAAGGCCTCTAATCGGCAGTCCCTTCAGAAAAGCCGACACCCATCAAGGCCTCTAATCGGCAGTCCCTTCAGAAAAGCCGACACCCATCAAGGCCTCTAATCGGCAGTCCCTTCAGAAAAGCCGACACCCATCAAGGCCTCTAATCGGCAGTCCCTTCAGAAAAGCCGACACCCATCAAGGCCTCTAATCGGCAGTCCCTTCAGAAAAGCCGACACCCATCAAGGCCTCTAATCGGCAGTCCCTTCAGAAAAGCCGACACCCATCAAGGCCTCTAATCGGCAGTCCCTTCAGAAAAGCCGACACCCATCAAGGCCTCTAATCGGCAGTCCCTTCAGAAAAGCCGACACCCATCAAGGCCTCTAATCGGCAGTCCCTTCAGAAAAGCCGACACCCATCAAGGCCTCTAATCGGCAGTCCCTTCAGAAAAGCCGACACCCATCAAGGCCTCTAATCGGCAGTCCCTTCAGAAAAGCCGACACCCATCAAGGCCTCTAATCGGCAGTCCCTTCAGAAAAGCCGACACCCATCAAGGCCTCTAATCGGCAGTCCCTTCAGAAAAGCCGACACCCATCAAGGCCTCTAATCGGCAGTCCCTTCAGAAAAGCCGACACCCATCAAGGCCTCTAATCGGCAGTCCCTTCAGAAAAGCCGACACCCATCAAGGCCTCTAATCGGCAGTCCCTTCAGAAAAGCCGACACCCATCAAGGCCTCTAATCGGCAGTCCCTTCAGAAAAGCCGACACCCATCAAGGCCTCTAATCGGCAGTCCCTTCAGAAAAGCCGACACCCATCAAGGCCTCTAATCGGCAGTCCCTTCAGAAAAGCCGACACCCATCAAGGCCTCTAATCGGCAGTCCCTTCAGAAAAGCCGACACCCATCAAGGCCTCTAATCGGCAGTCCCTTCAGAAAAGCCGACACCCATCAAGGCCTCTAATCGGCAGTCCCTTCAGAAAAGCCGACACCCATCAAGGCCTCTAATCGGCAGTCCCTTCAGAAAAGCCGACACCCATCAAGGCCTCTAATCGGCAGTCCCTTCAGAAAAGCCGACACCCATCAAGGCCTCTAATCGGCAGTCCCTTCAGAAAAGCCGACACCCATCAAGGCCTCTAATCGGCAGTCCCTTCAGAAAAGCCGACACCCATCAAGGCCTCTAATCGGCAGTCCCTTCAGAAAAGCCGACACCCATCAAGGCCTCTAATCGGCAGTCCCTTCAGAAAAGCCGACACCCATCAAGGCCTCTAATCGGCAGTCCCTTCAGAAAAGCCGACACCCATCAAGGCCTCTAATCGGCAGTCCCTTCAGAAAAGCCGACACCCATCAAGGCCTCTAATCGGCAGTCCCTTCAGAAAAGCCGACACCCATCAAGGCCTCTAATCGGCAGTCCCTTCAGAAAAGCCGACACCCATCAAGGCCTCTAATCGGCAGTCCCTTCAGAAAAGCCGACACCCATCAAGGCCTCTAATCGGCAGTCCCTTCAGAAAAGCCGACACCCATCAAGGCCTCTAATCGGCAGTCCCTTCAGAAAAGCCGACACCCATCAAGGCCTCTAATCGGCAGTCCCTTCAGAAAAGCCGACACCCATCAAGGCCTCTAATCGGCAGTCCCTTCAGAAAAGCCGACACCCATCAAGGCCTCTAATCGGCAGTCCCTTCAGAAAAGCCGACACCCATCAAGGCCTCTAATCGGCAGTCCCTTCAGAAAAGCCGACACCCATCAAGGCCTCTAATCGGCAGTCCCTTCAGAAAAGCCGACACCCATCAAGGCCTCTAATCGGCAGTCCCTTCAGAAAAGCCGACACCCATCAAGGCCTCTAATCGGCAGTCCCTTCAGAAAAGCCGACACCCATCAAGGCCTCTAATCGGCAGTCCCTTCAGAAAAGCCGACACCCATCAAGGCCTCTAATCGGCAGTCCCTTCAGAAAAGCCGACACCCATCAAGGCCTCTAATCGGCAGTCCCTTCAGAAAAGCCGACACCCATCAAGGCCTCTAATCGGCAGTCCCTTCAGAAAAGCCGACACCCATCAAGGCCTCTAATCGGCAGTCCCTTCAGAAAAGCCGACACCCATCAAGGCCTCTAATCGGCAGTCCCTTCAGAAAAGCCGACACCCATCAAGGCCTCTAATCGGCAGTCCCTTCAGAAAAGCCGACACCCATCAAGGCCTCTAATCGGCAGTCCCTTCAGAAAAGCCGACACCCATCAAGGCCTCTAATCGGCAGTCCCTTCAGAAAAGCCGACACCCATCAAGGCCTCTAATCGGCAGTCCCTTCAGAAAAGCCGACACCCATCAAGGCCTCTAATCGGCAGTCCCTTCAGAAAAGCCGACACCCATCAAGGCCTCTAATCGGCAGTCCCTTCAGAAAAGCCGACACCCATCAAGGCCTCTAATCGGCAGTCCCTTCAGAAAAGCCGACACCCATCAAGGCCTCTAATCGGCAGTCCCTTCAGAAAAGCCGACACCCATCAAGGCCTCTAATCGGCAGTCCCTTCAGAAAAGCCGACACCCATCAAGGCCTCTAATCGGCAGTCCCTTCAGAAAAGCCGACACCCATCAAGGCCTCTAATCGGCAGTCCCTTCAGAAAAGCCGACACCCATCAAGGCCTCTAATCGGCAGTCCCTTCAGAAAAGCCGACACCCATCAAGGCCTCTAATCGGCAGTCCCTTCAGAAAAGCCGACACCCATCAAGGCCTCTAATCGGCAGTCCCTTCAGAAAAGCCGACACCCATCAAGGCCTCTAATCGGCAGTCCCTTCAGAAAAGCCGACACCCATCAAGGCCTCTAATCGGCAGTCCCTTCAGAAAAGCCGACACCCATCAAGGCCTCTAATCGGCAGTCCCTTCAGAAAAGCCGACACCCATCAAGGCCTCTAATCGGCAGTCCCTTCAGAAAAGCCGACACCCATCAAGGCCTCTAATCGGCAGTCCCTTCAGAAAAGCCGACACCCATCAAGGCCTCTAATCGGCAGTCCCTTCAGAAAAGCCGACACCCATCAAGGCCTCTAATCGGCAGTCCCTTCAGAAAAGCCGACACCCATCAAGGCCTCTAATCGGCAGTCCCTTCAGAAAAGCCGACACCCATCAAGGCCTCTAATCGGCAGTCCCTTCAGAAAAGCCGACACCCATCAAGGCCTCTAATCGGCAGTCCCTTCAGAAAAGCCGACACCCATCAAGGCCTCTAATCGGCAGTCCCTTCAGAAAAGCCGACACCCATCAAGGCCTCTAATCGGCAGTCCCTTCAGAAAAGCCGACACCCATCAAGGCCTCTAATCGGCAGTCCCTTCAGAAAAGCCGACACCCATCAAGGCCTCTAATCGGCAGTCCCTTCAGAAAAGCCGACACCCATCAAGGCCTCTAATCGGCAGTCCCTTCAGAAAAGCCGACACCCATCAAGGCCTCTAATCGGCAGTCCCTTCAGAAAAGCCGACACCCATCAAGGCCTCTAATCGGCAGTCCCTTCAGAAAAGCCGACACCCATCAAGGCCTCTAATCGGCAGTCCCTTCAGAAAAGCCGACACCCATCAAGGCCTCTAATCGGCAGTCCCTTCAGAAAAGCCGACACCCATCAAGGCCTCTAATCGGCAGTCCCTTCAGAAAAGCCGACACCCATCAAGGCCTCTAATCGGCAGTCCCTTCAGAAAAGCCGACACCCATCAAGGCCTCTAATCGGCAGTCCCTTCAGAAAAGCCGACACCCATCAAGGCCTCTAATCGGCAGTCCCTTCAGAAAAGCCGACACCCATCAAGGCCTCTAATCGGCAGTCCCTTCAGAAAAGCCGACACCCATCAAGGCCTCTAATCGGCAGTCCCTTCAGAAAAGCCGACACCCATCAAGGCCTCTAATCGGCAGTCCCTTCAGAAAAGCCGACACCCATCAAGGCCTCTAATCGGCAGTCCCTTCAGAAAAGCCGACACCCATCAAGGCCTCTAATCGGCAGTCCCTTCAGAAAAGCCGACACCCATCAAGGCCTCTAATCGGCAGTCCCTTCAGAAAAGCCGACACCCATCAAGGCCTCTAATCGGCAGTCCCTTCAGAAAAGCCGACACCCATCAAGGCCTCTAATCGGCAGTCCCTTCAGAAAAGCCGACACCCATCAAGGCCTCTAATCGGCAGTCCCTTCAGAAAAGCCGACACCCATCAAGGCCTCTAATCGGCAGTCCCTTCAGAAAAGCCGACACCCATCAAGGCCTCTAATCGGCAGTCCCTTCAGAAAAGCCGACACCCATCAAGGCCTCTAATCGGCAGTCCCTTCAGAAAAGCCGACACCCATCAAGGCCTCTAATCGGCAGTCCCTTCAGAAAAGCCGACACCCATCAAGGCCTCTAATCGGCAGTCCCTTCAGAAAAGCCGACACCCATCAAGGCCTCTAATCGGCAGTCCCTTCAGAAAAGCCGACACCCATCAAGGCCTCTAATCGGCAGTCCCTTCAGAAAAGCCGACACCCATCAAGGCCTCTAATCGGCAGTCCCTTCAGAAAAGCCGACACCCATCAAGGCCTCTAATCGGCAGTCCCTTCAGAAAAGCCGACACCCATCAAGGCCTCTAATCGGCAGTCCCTTCAGAAAAGCCGACACCCATCAAGGCCTCTAATCGGCAGTCCCTTCAGAAAAGCCGACACCCATCAAGGCCTCTAATCGGCAGTCCCTTCAGAAAAGCCGACACCCATCAAGGCCTCTAATCGGCAGTCCCTTCAGAAAAGCCGACACCCATCAAGGCCTCTAATCGGCAGTCCCTTCAGAAAAGCCGACACCCATCAAGGCCTCTAATCGGCAGTCCCTTCAGAAAAGCCGACACCCATCAAGGCCTCTAATCGGCAGTCCCTTCAGAAAAGCCGACACCCATCAAGGCCTCTAATCGGCAGTCCCTTCAGAAAAGCCGACACCCATCAAGGCCTCTAATCGGCAGTCCCTTCAGAAAAGCCGACACCCATCAAGGCCTCTAATCGGCAGTCCCTTCAGAAAAGCCGACACCCATCAAGGCCTCTAATCGGCAGTCCCTTCAGAAAAGCCGACACCCATCAAGGCCTCTAATCGGCAGTCCCTTCAGAAAAGCCGACACCCATCAAGGCCTCTAATCGGCAGTCCCTTCAGAAAAGCCGACACCCATCAAGGCCTCTAATCGGCAGTCCCTTCAGAAAAGCCGACACCCATCAAGGCCTCTAATCGGCAGTCCCTTCAGAAAAGCCGACACCCATCAAGGCCTCTAATCGGCAGTCCCTTCAGAAAAGCCGACACCCATCAAGGCCTCTAATCGGCAGTCCCTTCAGAAAAGCCGACACCCATCAAGGCCTCTAATCGGCAGTCCCTTCAGAAAAGCCGACACCCATCAAGGCCTCTAATCGGCAGTCCCTTCAGAAAAGCCGACACCCATCAAGGCCTCTAATCGGCAGTCCCTTCAGAAAAGCCGACACCCATCAAGGCCTCTAATCGGCAGTCCCTTCAGAAAAGCCGACACCCATCAAGGCCTCTAATCGGCAGTCCCTTCAGAAAAGCCGACACCCATCAAGGCCTCTAATCGGCAGTCCCTTCAGAAAAGCCGACACCCATCAAGGCCTCTAATCGGCAGTCCCTTCAGAAAAGCCGACACCCATCAAGGCCTCTAATCGGCAGTCCCTTCAGAAAAGCCGACACCCATCAAGGCCTCTAATCGGCAGTCCCTTCAGAAAAGCCGACACCCATCAAGGCCTCTAATCGGCAGTCCCTTCAGAAAAGCCGACACCCATCAAGGCCTCTAATCGGCAGTCCCTTCAGAAAAGCCGACACCCATCAAGGCCTCTAATCGGCAGTCCCTTCAGAAAAGCCGACACCCATCAAGGCCTCTAATCGGCAGTCCCTTCAGAAAAGCCGACACCCATCAAGGCCTCTAATCGGCAGTCCCTTCAGAAAAGCCGACACCCATCAAGGCCTCTAATCGGCAGTCCCTTCAGAAAAGCCGACACCCATCAAGGCCTCTAATCGGCAGTCCCTTCAGAAAAGCCGACACCCATCAAGGCCTCTAATCGGCAGTCCCTTCAGAAAAGCCGACACCCATCAAGGCCTCTAATCGGCAGTCCCTTCAGAAAAGCCGACACCCATCAAGGCCTCTAATCGGCAGTCCCTTCAGAAAAGCCGACACCCATCAAGGCCTCTAATCGGCAGTCCCTTCAGAAAAGCCGACACCCATCAAGGCCTCTAATCGGCAGTCCCTTCAGAAAAGCCGACACCCATCAAGGCAAAAGCTGGCTCACATCAAGGACCAGGCAGAACATGAGGTTCGTACGGAGCTGGGAATCTCGCCGGCGCAGAAACTGGAAACCGAACTTTGCTCGAAGAGCAAACGGTCGCCGGGTTGGTGGTTGTGCAGGAGGGGGAGGCAGAGTCCCTGGCTGAGCATGAGCCCCTGGACAATCCCAGATAGCAAGCTTATCCGATTCAACTTAGGAACCGGGGGAAATTATTGAAATGCCGTAAATGGCAAACCTATCAGATTCAGAGCTGCCTGATTCTGAATGGGTAGATGTGGCAGATGGTGACGTTGTGGTGGTAGTAGATGCCGAGAAAGCGAGCGAACACGCGAGCGACAGCGATGACTCGCCTATGCCCGGATTGCCGAAGAAGAAAAAAATGCCGTCCATCAACATCGCCCGGCAGGTGGCCAAGAGCAGGCGAGCCGACATGCGCCGACAGCTGCTCCAACGGGCGCGGGCAGAACACTGCTTTTTCGTGCTGTGCGCTATCTACCGCACCAGCCGTCTCGCTGAGGGAATGGCTGTCAATGCTGAACGAGTGTCCGGAGGGATAGGGGCGCATTCAGCATCTGAAGTGAAGAAGGACAAGCACGTGAACAGTGAGAAGACACACGGTACAGCAGTGCGATCTGCCGACCACTCGAATGCCATGAACGCGAACATGCTCGCGCCCATAGACCCGCCTCCCTTACTTGCGGCTTCTTGCAACGGAGCCGAGCCACCCCCCAACGTGCAAGCCCTCCCCGAGGCTTGGGTTCGCACAGCAGAAGGCGTCGTCAAGCTTCTTCGCTCCCCCTCCTCGGCAACAGACCCCTCCGTAGCTGCCCTCTTCGGAAAGCTTGCCTCTCGAAAACAACCGACGAAGATGCGACCCCCCGCAAGCATCTTCCGTGACATCGTCTTCTTGTTGTCACCCATCCCGACGCCCCGCCTGCCGGACCACCCGCACAAGCTTCCCTCGATGGTACCCGCTGTCGAGGCCAACCCCTTTCTAACCGTTCCCTCTTTGCTGGTGTCGTCAGATCGGCCGAAAGTGGAGCAACCCGACACCGCCAAGGGAAGGAGAAGTCGCTTCTTCGACAAACGGGAGACTGCGGATACGACTGATCACGCGGACGAGCAGCCGGTGCCGGGCAAGCGGAAACGTGATCTGTCTCCGGCGACAGGTTCCAAGCGAAACACTATCGTGCTCAGTAGCAATGATTCATCATCGGCAGACGACAGCACGGCGGGCGGGGAGACGCCGGCGCCAAAGCGCAGCAAACGCAGCCAGCCAGCAGATTCGGGGGCTCGCGGGCCGCCTCGGCCGGGGTCAGACAGTACCGACTTCGAGTTCCTGTGGAGCATTGCGTCAGCCGTCCGACCCGTGCTCGTTGAACTGGGCGAAGCGGCGTGCCGGAACGACGTGAAGGTTGCGCAGCTGGTCCATGCGCTGCTGCTCTCGCTCGGGTGCACCGCGCGCCCGGTCTTCGGGATATGCCTGGACTGCGAGTGGGCCGCCAACCTGCGGCGCGTGGGCAGGCACCTCGAAACAGCCGCCGAAGCGGCGGTCTTGGGCACACCCGCCCCGACCGCAGGCAGAGTCGGGAACGACGCGGAGGCGAGGCCCGCGGCTAAAAGGAGCGCCAAGGTCCATTCGGCGGGGGGCTCCGCGCAGAAGGACGCGCTCAAAAACGACGGCCAACCCGACTCCGAAGGCTCGGCCTCGGACCTGTTCAGCTTCGAGGACGACGGCGACGAGGCGGCCACAGCGGACCGGAAGAAAGGGGGGGGCAAAATGAAGGCCCCGCCCAAGCGGGGACGCAGAAAGAAGGTGGGGCACGACGGCGCAGACGCAGCGGCGCCCGCGGCCAAAAGGGCCAAGCACGCGAGCAAGCCCGGCAAAGCGGCGCCGAAGAAAGGCCGAAGAGAAGGCGGAACCGCGAGGAAGTCGAAGTCAGACGAGAGGGAGGTTTCCGGCAGCGAAAGTGGCACCGAGCCTAGCAAGAAAGCGAGGGCCAAGAATGGAAAGCCTGCGAGGAAGCCTGGTGGGAAAGGCACGGACGCAAAGTCGAAGTCAGACGAGAGGGAGGTTTCCGGCAGCGAAAGTGGCACCGAGCCTAGCAAGAAAGCGAGGGCCAAGAATGGAAAGCCTGCGAGGAAGCCTGGTGGGAAAGGCACGGACGCAAAGTCGAAGTCAGACGAGAGGGAGGTTTCCGGCAGCGAAAGTGGCACCGAGCCTGGCAAGAAAGCGAGAGCTAAGAATGGGAAGCCTGCGAGGAAGCCGGGTGGGAAGATGAAGCGCGCCGCTAAAGACACGTCGTCTGAGTCTGAAGAAGGCTCGGATCCTTCACCCGCTGTTCGATCTCGGGCAAAGCGCAATCCATTGATTGCCGTCTCCGTGGACGAGCTCTTGGACCGTGAAGACGCTTTCATGGCGGGCGTGGCCTCGCAGGATGCGAGCATGGCAAAGGCGCTGACGCCGTGGGAAGCCAACTTCTTGAACCACACGCCGCGGAATCCCGTCAAAGCGGTCCACGCAGCGGCCGACGAAGAGCTCGCGCAGTGCAAGTCTCGTCCAGTGGATCATCGGTTCGCATCGAAAACCTGGATGGAGGTACTGACCCCGTCCGGATACTGGGTCGGGATCGCCATTCCGGACGAAGCTGACAGCCTGACCTACATCTTCACCAAGTGGTGCGGATTTGTTTTGGACGTTACCGCCAAATACGCGGCTGACTACAACGCGACTCTGAGAAGCAGGGTTGAAACACTTGACATGCCCAAAGAAATTGACGAGAGCGGTCAGTGGGAACGGTACCAAGTAGAAGACGGCTCCGACGGAGAATCAACGTCTCACCCAGAGAGACTCTGGCTTTCGCAAACTCTTGCGGCGTTGAATAAATACGACACCCGCTGGCGGCTCCTGTATCCACAACCGATGCTCCAGTCCTTGCACGCTGCGTACGGGGGGATCGAGGAAAAGCCTCTTTCCGTCAAAGAGAGGAGCCAAGCCAACCCTGAGGTATCCGCGAGCGGCATGACCGAGCTCCTTGCCAAGCTCTGTCGTGAAGACTCACAAGACTCGCCGCAGCCCTTGCCTCCGCTGCACGTGCTCGCAGAGATCGAGCTGAACAGGCGGTTTCGGTACAAGAAAGTGCCGTCCGCGTTCCACAAGGATTTGGTGCGGCACAACCTGTTCTGCGCGAAGTCGCTGCTCCCTAAGAACGAAGCCGTGCACCCGCTGGCGGCCCCGTTTTGCACGATGCACCAGTACGAGATACACGTGCGCGACGACGTGGCCAAGGTTAGAGGCCGCGACGCGTGGCGGAGGTACGGCAGGCAGGTGCGGCGGGGTGAAAAAGCGGTTCGAAAAGTGGCTGCCGTCGGATACCAGAGGAGGGACACGGCGGGCACCGGCCTGAAAGACGTGTTCGGCCCCTGGCAGACGCAGGTGTACGAAGCGGCCGTGGAGGTGAAAGACGGGAAAATCACGCTCCTGGCCGAGGACCAACGCCCCGGCCACAGCGGGTTCTCCCTGGTGGACTGCCCGCTGCCGAAGAACCTCGCCCACGTGACGGGGAACCGCGCCGCGGCCATCTGCGAGCTGAACGATATCGCGTACGCGAAGGCCCTCGTCTCGTTCACACGATCAGGCGGGTTCAGCCGTCCGAATTTCGACGGCGTTGTGGTTGCTAAAGAATACGAAGACGTCCTTCGGGTAGCTGTCGCCGAAGCCGATGCCAAGCGCCAAGCGGCGGCTGATGCGAAGCGCAGCACAGCCTGCGTTAAGCGTTGGGAATCGCTCGCTCGGCACCTGCTCCTGAGAGAAAAGCTGCGCGCCACGTACATCGTTCCTGCCGTATGATGTCCCCTAGCGGGAGAAAAAGAGCCTGTTGAGTTTGACTCTAGTCTGTCTTGAAACGGGTGGTCGTTCTTGGCTAATTTCCGACAACAGCATTTCCGTAGCTCTAGCTCAGAGCGTCGAGAGGCAACCTTCTCACATTCAAGCCCCTCCGCATCATCTACGAGTGCTAACAGTTGCGGAAGCCGGTGTCGGCCCCACCGTTGAATAGCCAGAAACGTTGCATAACCAGAAACTGCCCTTCTGTTTTTTTAACCTGCTTACAGGTTCTGGCTGCCAGTCGGTGCTACCGTTGGTTCCGCTCCTGTACCGATCCTGATACCAGTTTTGGAGCCACAGCACACCACTGCAGCTCTCGTCCTCGGCCAGCGGCACCGTATGTCTTTCGTCGGTTGAGCGTTTCCACTTGCTAGGGTGCTGTACTCGGGACCAAGCTCGCCACTAACTCAAAAGTGCCGCAGAGGAGGTACACACACTTGCACATCTTCCTGCAAGGCGTGGAACTTCCACAAAGTCGGCCAAAAATGCTTCATGTTCTTCGTTTTGCGGCCGAGAACCAGCGCTGCACCGTCTCTTGGGTCGTGGTAGTTGCACCCACGTCAGTAGAACCCGGAGGGAGCTAGTAGGGAGAAGCTCCTCCAGACGTCGTGCGAGCGAGCAGTTTGACGGCGTGCCGCGAACGCCGCCGTTGGCCCAGTCAATGCCAGCCCATGTTTTGCTAACACGGCTAGCACGGGTGGTCCTGGCTGTGACGAGCTACGAACAGCCTGGCAATCACACCGCTGTTCTGTCTGCAGACACTCAGGGTCCGTGCTGATGATGGGCCGTCGTTATATTGTATTCCCCCCCCGGGATTCCCCCGGGAGACGGTCCCCGCACTTTAACACGTCGCGCTCTCGCGTTCTCACTCGGAAAGGTCAGCACGGTATCGATGACTATGAGAACACATGCAGGGCGGGCGTGAGGCCCTGAGACTGCCCAGTCTCTCAGGGAGCCCGGATCTAGCTTGGCCCACCTGGCCGTGGATTCACGCACCCTTGACTTGTTTCGGTGGGTGGTGACCCCTCTGAACAGCCTCCCTGGCCCTGGCCCACGCCGGATGCCGCAACCCCTTAACCCGGGAGGCGGCGCTTTGGCATGAGCCAGGAACCTCAAGGGAGCAGCGCGAGAGGTATCATCCACGCTTCAAAGCCCCACGCACTTCCTTCACTTGTTTTGTTGTTGTTGACGTGCTCTGTTCTTCTCTCACCGACGACCCACCGATCGCAGTTTTTTAGAAAAGAACAGCGCGCGCAAACACAAAGAAGAACCCGCACAAAAAGAGGAAATCCCTCAAACCCACGCGAAATCACCCCTTCCCCCCACACAACCCCCCTCCCTCACGTCGTGGACCAGAATGATGCAGTCTACCAATTCTTCGATCGGTGACTTGCCGGGATCCGGTTCGCGTCTCCAGCGCGGCCCCAGCGCGAAGTTAGAGAAGCTCCAGGAAATAGTGAGCGAGCGCCTCGATCTGGCGCGAGATAGTGCGAAGCAAGCGGTCGGCAGCCTGGAAACGGCCTTCGCTTCAGTGTTGGAGAAAGCCGGCACATCCGGGCAGAAGGCGGCTGGTCCACGGCGGCAGGTGCCCTCATCTTCAGATCCAGAAGGATCTGAAGATCTAGAAGGGCCTGCAACGGGTGTCACGTCCATACCCCTTTCCAACGTCCCGACGGCACCACCGGTACCCAATGTGTGCAGTGCGGACACATCTGACCCGCAGGCACTGTCAGACGCCTGTGGAGCCGTGCCGATTGGGCTGAGCGAGGTGGTAGTTCATACCATGGCAGACCCAGACGTTCAAGACACCGACACACTCACACTGCATCCGCTGCCTGACGTGCAAGGTCAGGCCGTGCCGAGGGCAGAAGGTCAGAGCGAGAGTCGTGTCCTGTCCCTTTTCCCGACGGGCCCAGCGTCGCCGCCCGGAGCGCTGATCCGGCTCGACACGACGCACGTCGTATCCGCTCTTTCGGGCGAGCCCATGGACCTCTTCAACCGCCAACCCCTTGGCGCGGGCCGGTCGCCGTTCGATGCGCCACCAGACCTGCTTGCACCATGCCAAGATTCCGTCGCTGCGACCGCAGGCTCTCTACCGACCCTACCCAGAAGCTCTGCACCGGGCTCTGGTGCCGCAGAAGGCTTCCTTGAGGGCTCCCGGACTCTTCCGCAAGGGTCGACCGCTACGACGATAGGGTCCTCCGGGCACTCGGAAGCATCTCTAGATGCCCGGCGGGTCGCCCCTTCTGCGGTGGAGACGTCTTCAGAATGCGGGCCTCGACAGCTTTCGCAGCCTGCTGAAGAGACCCCCCTGCAGCATCAGGCCTCCTTCGATTCGAATGTCGCTGTGGTCGGCAGTCTATCTTCAGCTTGCAACGTGCGTGCTTCACTTGACTCATCGGACCGTGAGGCTGACAACGCGTCTTTGCCTTCACAAGTGTCGCAGGCTCCTCCCTTGTCGAATGTCGCCGTCGCTGGATCACCCACGTCAAACCTGATGCTGAACGATGTTCTTGCGCGGAAGGGCGACCCGGCGCCCAGCTCTGCCCAAGGGACGTCCGTCGGTCTCGAACGATCGGATGTTTCGGCGGCCAATCTCCAGCAGGCACCCTGTTCTCTAGCTGCTTCGGCGGCCTCCAACGCCGCCGTGACAGGGTCACCCGCAGGCACGCTCAGCCGCAACCTCATTAGCCACCCTGCTCCTCCATCTCTGGCATCAAACGCTTCGGTCGCAGGAACACCCGCTCGAAGGGCGGGTGTTTCCGGATCAGGAGGGGGAAATCCGCCTCCGCAAACCTCCCCGGCTGCCGCAGCAGGCTCGCCCGACGGCCCTGCGCACAATGGCTTCGCGCGCAACACCCTCGCCTGCCATCCAGCACCCGTGTCCGTCGCGTCGCAAGCATCCAACGTTCTTGTTGCAGGCACTTCGGTCGACCTCCGAACAGGCCTGTCTTCACAAGCCTCTCAAGCGCTTCCAACGGGCCGGCAGAACGACGACTTCAAGCGCAACCTTTTATACTCCGGGCATCCAGCCCCGGTGTCTGTTACGTCCCAAGCCTCTAACGTTTCCGATGCAGGGACACGAAATGACCTGCTCGCGCAAGCGAATGTAGCCGTGCATGGAAGCCCATTGGCGGCACCGTCTGGCACACCGCAGACTGCAAAACCGGCGGCTTTCACACGAACCACAACGGCCGCTGGCGATGCAGTCTCGGCGCACGACTCCCTTGTTTCTGTCGCAGGGACTCCCATCGACCGCCGTACAAGTCTGCCGCCGCAACCGGTGCATGGAAGTCCATCGGCAGCAACGACTGGTACACCGCAGAGTGCAACGCCCGCATCCTTTACACAATCCACAACCGCCGCTGTCTCTGAGCATGACTCCATTGCTACCGTTGCAGGGACTCCGGCCAACCGTCGGACAAGTCTGCCGCCACAAGAGGTGCATGGAAGTCCATCGGCAGCAACGACTGGTACACCGCAGATTGCTTCGCCCGCATCCTTCACACGAACCACTACCGCCGCTGGCAACACAGTCTCAGAGCATGACTCCATTGCCACCGTTGCCGGGACTCCTGCCAACCGTCGTACAAGTCTGCCGCCACAAGAGACGCATGGAAGTCCATCGGCAGCAACGACTGGTACACCGCAGACTGAAGCACGTGCTGTTGTTGCCAGCAACACAACCTCAGAGCGAGACTCCGTGACTTCGGTTGCCGGGACCCCGGCACGTGAGAGAGAGGACCCACCGTTTCTCTCCGTTTGCAAGCCCGACTCCTTGCACTCTCCTGAGTTTGTCTCCGTCTTCGGAGACTCCGCGCCCGTCGAGCCGGGGCCAACCGACAGCACGTCAACATCGCCCGAGCCCCAAAGGGAAGCGGGCCCTCAGATGTCGCATCTCGCAGCCTCCCTCGTGTCATCGCCGCCCAACGCCGCGCCAGGCCCGGCACTCTGCAAGTCTTACACATTCGCTCTCGAACCTTGCTGCCCGCCGACCGGCTCCGCGGGTCCTGACATCCTTCATGTCCTGCCATCAGGGCAAACCATCCTTGAGGAAGATCCCAAGGTTGTCCTCACCGCCAAACCGCAACCTAAACTCGCCCCCGATGCGGTTGCCTCGCAGGTCTCGTGACTGGACCCCTAGGCTGGCAAAAAGACACCTTGAGCTGTACGCTCTTCGTGGTGTCCCCTGTCCCATCGATCATTTTGTCCTGCTGGCTTCTTACCTACATTGTCCTCTTTGACAGAACCTTCCTATCCTGAGACCTCGAGATGTTTTCGAAGCAGGCGGTCGAGCACACGGGCAGAACGCGCCATCGTAAAAACATTTACTTGTGGACTCTACCTTCCTTGCTCCTATCCCCATCCCTCCCCCTCTCCCATTCGAACTCCCCATTTTGCAGCGCGATGTGTGCGCCGCACCTCACCTAGCTAGCGGCTTATTATCTGTACGCGGAGTTACTACCAGCAGACCATGAATGGTGTGACAATTCACTTTGACCTATGTTTGCGGCACTTGGCAGGTTTGTACAATGCATGCCAGCAGACTTAGTACAGTCCAAATTAAGTTGGACGCTAGTTTGCGCTGTATTGTGCACATGCAAACCCGTTTAACGGTAGAGTGTCTACGCCGGTTCTCAGCAGGGGACAGCTACCTACCTGCCGACAATTCAGGCAGCGTTCTGCTTAGGCATGACCCTGAGTTCTTGCTCACCCCCCCCCCCCGCACAGTCAACAGCCAGGAACGAATCTCCGAATCTATCATCATTCCTTCCAGATTAATGCTACGGAGCCCTCTCTTCTTCCTCACTGCCCGATTTCCGCGTGCACTGCAGAGAATACTTGCTTTCAAGTGTACCCGGGAGTCGCGGCTATTATCTTGCCGCTGGCCAGTGGCCTCCTCCCGCCTTTCCTACCTAGCCTTGCCGCGGTTAGCTCAGCAGACCGCAACTAATTCCTTCTTGACCGAACTTACCTCGTTCTACTCCCTTGGAGCACAAGTGACCAATTTTGCGCAAATACCTGTAGGCGAGAGTCGTTAACTGGCGCTGACGAAGAGCAACGGGCATACGAAAGCGTGCAGACAGTGTTTGCGCAGTCTGCAGGTCGCTCCCTCAAGCATCCGGTGTAGACCGAAGTGACTAGCTTCATGCACATATAACCGCGCAGCAGGCGTCATGCAGTTCATCAAGCAATTGACCAATAGTTGCACCTTCTGCCTCACGTTGGTTCAAAAGCAAATGGCTGAATGGCGCTGAACGGGCGAAGCGCGGAAACCAGACACAAGTTTTCCTGTGGGCCAAGATGCACCACGTGTTGAGTACATCCCGAGGTTGGTATCTTACGCCACAAAAACACAAGGTTCATGTGGTCAGCAGCAAGATCAGCAGCTTGCTGGCTTCGCCTTTACTCCAACCAGACGGCTCACGGCAAGCAGGCAGAAGAGGTGGACGAAAGTGGCAGACACAAGCATAAGCGCGAAGTTTTTATTATGACGCAGTAGCAGTAGTTCGTACTTGTTGCGTCAACAATCTGTAGCGATAGAGGATACGGCAAACCTGTCGTTCGGATTGTTATTAGTCTTCGAAGACAACTTTCTTATCCTGCGAAGTGATTCCACACCCAAGTGTCTCGTGGTGAAAGCGAAACCCACCAACAGGAACCAGGTGTAGCCGCGGGGCCTGCATAAGAGAAGAGGTAGAGAAGACCACAAAAAAGCGACACAAAGCAAAGTAAGCGGCGGTAGCAGGCGGGCGGGGCACCGGCGAAGGTCAGCATGTCGGGGAACGATTGGAACTCGTACAACAGGTACCCGCAGGGCGGCGGGTACCAGGGCGGCGGCAAAGGCGGCAAAGGCGGCAAGGGCGGCCAGTGGGAGCAGCCCCCGCAGCAGCAGCAGTGGGGGAACTACCCGCAGCAGCAGCAAGGGTGGGGCCAGCAGCAGCACTGGGCCGGCCAGCCGGAGGTCCAGGGCTACGCGCAGCAAGGGATGCCGCAGTACCCGGGGTACCCGCAGCAGCAGCTGCAGCAGCCGGTGGCTGGGCAGTACATGCCGCCCGGCGGGCAGCCGCAGCGGTTCCAGGCCGCGGGGCCCGCCAGAGGCGGCTCGGTCCCCGGCGTCCTGCAGCAGCCGCAGGCCGGCGCCTACGCCGCGCCCGGCCAGCAGCAGCAGCAGCAGCAGTACCAACCCCACGCCCACTCGCAACCTTCCGCATCTCACCACCAGGCCCAGCCTCACCAGCAGCAGGCGCCGAAAGCGACGGGCAAGGCGGCAGTCCCGGGCAAGCTCCAGCCAAGGCAAGTCAGTGCGCCGTCCACCGGCGGCAGCTCCGGCGTCCCGGGGAAAAAAGAGCCCCGGAAGGTGGGCGGGGCTGACTTCCTGACCGGCGCGAAGGACGGCAAGAAGAACGTCGTGCTGTCCATGCCGGCGCCGGCGCCGTCTTCGTCCGAGCAAGACAAAAGCGCCGCCCCAGCCCCCGCCGCGAAGCAGAAGACGATTTCGATCTCCGCGAAGCCCGCCGAGAAGAAGCCGGAGGAAAAGAAGAAGGAGGAGAAGAAGGAAGAGAAGAAGGAAGAGAAGAAGGAAGAGAAGAAGGTGGAAAAAGAACCCGAAAAACCGGTGGCGGCGGAGCCCTCCCCGGAGAAGGACGCCGCGGCGCCCGAAACCAGCGAAAGTAAGCCCGCGCAGCCGGCCGAGGAAACGACCGCGGCGAAAGACACCAAAGAGGCAGAAAACGGCGACGACGTGAAGCCCGCAGCATCCGGCGGCAAGAAGAAGGAACGAAAGACGTACACGAAGGACCCGAGGCCGCACTTGAACTCGGTATTCATCGGGCACGTTGATGCAGGGAAATCGACGATTTCGGGGAACATGATGATCTTGGCAGGCTGCGTGGACAGCCGAACGCTTGAGAAGTACGAGAGAGAGGCAAAGCAGAACAAGCGAGAAGGCTGGCACTTTGCCTACGTCATGGATCTCGACGAGCAAGAGAGAGAAAAGGGAAAGACCCACGAGACGGGCGCAGGTTACTTCGAACTGGAAGACCGTCGCTACACCATTTTGGACGCGCCGGGGCACAAAGCGTTCGTTCCTTCAATGATCGGTGGGGCATGTCAAGCGGACGTTGCCGTATTGGTCGTCTCCGCTCAAAAGGGTGAATTCGAAGCTGGGTTTGAACGAGGCGGCCAGACCCGAGAACACGCGCTGCTCGTCAAGACGTGCGGCGTCCGGCATCTCATCGTCGTCATCAACAAGATGGATGCGCCCTCCGTGGAGTGGGACAAGGAACGATACGACTTCATCATCGAGCAAATCACCCCTTACCTCCGCTCGTGCGGCTGGGCGAAAAACCAGGTGGAGTTCCTGCCGTGCTCCGGTCTGACCGGGTTTGGGCTCAAGGTCAAGGTGCCCAAGGAGAAATGCCCGTGGTGGAACGAAGGCAAAACGCTGTTCGCTGCCCTCAACGACGTCGAAGTCCCGGGCCGCAAAGACGACGATTGCATCCGATTCCCCATCCAAGGCAAGTTCAAAGACGAAGGCAAGCTTCACATTCACGGCAAACTCGAATCGGGTCAGTTCGGAGTTGGCGACAAAGTATGCATCTATTTTGTTGTTCATGGTACAAACGCCGGCCAGAGCGCGAATCCATTTGAAAAATGAATACGATTGCCCGATCCAGCGCCCACCCCCGCTCACTAGCTATCCACGGCATTGTTAGGGATTCTTCAGAGTCCTGTCCCTACGTCACTAGGCCACCTGCAACCCTATCGTTTCAACACTCACAAACCCGGCACCACATCACTAGCAACCCTGCCACTACAAACAGCTCCTCATGCAACCCCTGAAAACGATTGTGACCGTTGAAAGCATTCTTGTTGAAGACCGCACAATTGAAAGCGCCCACGCCGGCGACCATCTGTGCGTGCGGTTGAAGGGGGTTGAAGAAGACGACGTGCGACAAGGCTTCGTGTTGACAGACCCGGACGAGCCGCTGAAGAATGTCACGTGGTTCCACGCCCAGGTATGCCATGTCCATGCGTTACCACTGAACTTGCATAACAGAAAGTGTAGGACGGGGGGCCCAGGACCACTTGCACAACGCAGTGGATCTGGTGTCGGTCGGACTCCTCCCCGTGACGGATTCGCCTGTGCTCTCCTGAGCCGCGTAGTCGTCCGGACGCGCCTGTGCTCTCCTGAGCCGCGTAGTCGTCCGGACGCGCCTGTGCTCTCCTGAGCCGCGTAGTCGTCCGGACGCGCCTGTGCTCTCCTGAGCTCCACGCCGCGTAGTCGTCCGGACGCGCCTGTGCTCTCCTGAGCTCCACGCCGCGTAGTCATCCGGACGCAGAAGACAGACCCACAGTCATAAGACAAGACCACCCCGGACAACCGACTAGCGTTCGTCGCCAACCACACACACGAAACTTTAACTCTAAAAAATAGGTGAAGATCCTCGAAGTGAAGAACGTGATCTCCGCGGGGTTCTCCTGCGTGATGCACATCCACTCGCTCGCGGAGGAGGTCGTATTTGACGACCTGCTGGCGACGCTCGACAAGAAAACGAACAAAATTGCGGAGAAGTACCCGAAGTACGTCAAGGGTAAGGAGTCCGTGATGGTCCGCATGGAAGTTCCGGCCCCGGTTTGCATCGAGGAGTTCAAGACATTCGACAAGATGGGGCGCTTCATGCTTCGGTCGGAGGGTAAGACCATTGCCGTCGGCGTCGTCACCAAGATTCTCGACAAGAAGCCGGAAAAGAGATAAACATCACGACCTGCCGACGCGACCAACAGTTTTCCCCCTTCTTCTTTTTCTGATTAGCAAAGAGCGCCCTGCATTGTCTTCTCGTTCTTCTTTTTCGTTTCCATCTTTTTCGGCGCACGGAACCCTGGAAGACGTGAGCCACTTCACCGCCAGCCAATGCACGCTGGTGACCCGCAACCTTCCAGACGACCCTTGCCACCATCGATCCTCGGAGCGGTGCAATAGCTACTCGAGAGGGCGTTCACCAGATGCGGTATCCGGCTCGCGGACCGCGGGAAGGGCCAACCACTGGCATCTACGGTCGTTCGATCGGACAGTGCCGTGATCACTGGATGGATTATGGCTGAACGCCTCTAGGGCAGAAGCTCTTGCGGGCTTGCACCGACTTGAAGTCGTGCGCTATCACTCGATTGACCTGCACACACCGCTGCTATTGCTAGCGTTGGTTCTCATCTCGGACAATTGTATCCACCTCGACCCTGCGGTTTTAAGGCCACGGAGTTGAATCGAGTTGGATTCTTCGGACACAAGCCAGAACCCAGTCCAGAGGAATGCGTGAGTTACTCAGGGCACATCGGATGTGTCGGGCCACGATGGTCGACCACTCGTTCCATCTTGTTGTTGTCCGTTGCCTAAAATGAGTCCCGGGGCGCCGTTATGAACGGTGTACGGGCGCATCTACCACGGAAGCGACCCGTTTTCTACCCCTTCGACGCGTCTTCGCAAAATCGGCCAAAATCTGGGAGAACTGGGCGAAAAAAGAAGAAAGCGAGTACATACCTAGGCCGTATGGGGTGCATGGTCACCATCGGTTCCTGTCATGCGTTTGCGATGTTTCGCCAGCCTGACGCTAGCCCTTCAGGAATGGAGAAGCGGAGTGACACTGACGAGAAAGTAGTCAGCAGGGACTACTACTAAGGCCAGAACGCGCCGTGAACGCGGAAAAGGATACGACGCGAGTTTGTCGACACGTGCCGGACAGAAGACAAGACTATTCCGGCAGGCTCGTAGCGGGTGGTTGCAATGAACAAACGAACAAGAGGAAGAAGGAGAACAACCATTTGCGGACTGGCTGGCGGCTTGCACAGACCGGGCAGTATCGAAGGTTCGGCACCAACTGATCAACGATGGCGACAATGATGAACGATTCGTCTTCGCGCGCGTACCCTCAATTTTGAAGGCTTTCCTTCCCTGCGCTTATCGCTGACTTTATTCAACTTTTCATGCGCGAGCCGTTGTCCCGGAAATGTTTGCCTCAAAACAACTGGACTGCCAATAGCACGCAAGTTGAACTGCTGGGATCCTGCAGTGCATCCAACCGAAAAGCCGCACACGAGACAACCCTCGCGTGTTTGCCCCGCACCGCAGCTCACGAACCACGTGGCAAAACCCGTCTTCGCCTCCACTTGCCATTTTTTTAATCTTCTTCTCGTTTCTTCTTCTGCCCACCCACTCCCCGCCCCCGTTCATTCATCATTTTCGTTTTGCTTTTCTTTGCTCATTTTTTTGTTTTTGCTTTTTCGTTCCTTTTAGTCGGCCTCCGGAGGCGAGGGTAAAATAAAAGCGACGTTCCCTCAGAGATTGACATGGAGCAGAGGGGGCAATCAAAAGTGCATATATGCAGGCACAGTGACTGGCAACCGTGTCCATAAGCCCGCGCTTCCGTTTCTCATTCACGTCCGTGGAAGCGAAAGCTTCAGCGCGGAAGAGTGCCTACGATGTGAGTCTGGCTCTATCATCGGTAACCGACCCCCTTTGGCCTTCCTGGTTCGTGGCTTTTCTCGACGAATCGAACACTGCCTGATGATATCTAAACCTGTCAATGAACACAATTGGTGGACAAGTCTGGTGCCAGCACCCGCGGTAATTCCAGCACCAATAGCGTATATTAATGCTGCTGCTGTTAAAAAGCTCGTAGTTGGATCCAGAGCTCAGGTTGCAAGGTGGCCCAGTTTGCTGGGCATCAGCGTACTGCTGGTATTCAGAAGGCTGGGATCAACCCCTCGCATCAAGACCTGTGCTCTATGAACGGTGGTAATGGTGCCTTGCAAGTAATCTCTTCATCGGGATGAAAGCGCTTACGCGTGGCGGCGCCGCTACGGTACACATTTCGGCGCCTACCAGGGGGGGCGGAGGTAAAATCAGCACAACATAGCGAATAACGCTAAAAAACTGGGATCCTACGTGGTTCCGCAGTCGAATGCGAGCCGGCGGAAGCGAAACCCCGTGCACAAACGTTCTCCATGCAGGAAACCTTCACGCACCCGACGGCGACAAAGATTGAGCACTTCTTTGACATCACCCCACCCCCTTGCGGATGAGTGCCGTGACGCTCCTTCGGAAGTGAGGATCTTCCCCCCCCAATGATCAGACGCGTGGCTTTTCCAGTTTGTCGAACCCTAGCTGAGCGACAGACGTACCACGGGCCCTCAGGATACGGTACGAAACATGACCGTTTTTTTTGATAGCGTCTCGTTTTGCTTTCACCCACCGCCCCCGCTTCTGATTTTTTCCCACCACGCCGCTCCTCCCCTCCCTTTCTTTCACACTGCTTCCGTTTCAGTTCTCTTTCATTTCTCTTCTGTTTTTTGTTTTTTTGGCTGTTTTCTTCGTCTGCTCCCGCCTCTGTGCTCCCGGATGCTCAAGCTCTTTTTCACTTGTCCCCCCGTCGCTTTCTTCACTCATGTCTTCTGAATAAACTAACTTCTTTGCCCCAGCGCCTTGCGTCACCATTCGTCCCTTTCTTCACGCACCGGAAGCATGCGGACATCAGGCGCTGCGAGCTCCTCGGCTGTTACCTAGCCTGGACCACACCACGGAATTGAACAGAACCTCCCAGCAGAACTGGGCTGGTAGCTGACTTGTTCGCATGCACAATGCACGACGTTTTCCTGTACTAGACTGTTTCGAGTTGTAAGGATCCATGTTTTGTGTCTACGGACGACAGTCGAGGCGGGTCGATGTTCTTTCCTTGGGTGTGGGTGTAGCAGGTACCTGTTAGTTCGTCTGTTGGGTGGTCTTTGCAGCTGTTGGTTACTACTTGGCACTGGGGGCGGGCGACGTGCGGTGGAGTAAACGACTGCTGCGGCAACGTGACGTTTTGAGGCCGGCTTTCGACTCAAGCCGTCGAGGTTTGTGTACTGGGTGGCTTTGCTCTTTAACCCCTGCACTTCCTTTCCTTGAACGCAGAATCGTTTGATATTTGCCGCGGGTGCCAAAAAGACCTGCCAGCGTATGCCCAAACGTATTTAGGTAGCCTCTCTCCGCTCGTGTGTTCATTAATTCTCTCCCCACCGCTCGCGGGTTCTGTATCAGTGTCCCCAATGCGCTCGGGTGTTCTGTCCAGGGTCACGGGCACTGCACTCACTGTACTAGTGCACGCGTACGATACGCAGCGCCCTGAAAAGGCAGCGGAGCGGGTATTATGGCTCAAGTACGAGTCAAAGTGTAACGCAATTAGGAAGGCTTTCCATCTCAGCCCGCGCAAACACGTGCGCAAAGCTGGACCTCAAACAAACAACAAGGTCGAAACATACACCGATCTGTACGCCCACACGGGATCATCGGATTATTACACAAAAAAAAAAAAAAACAAAGACACCACAAATGGCGTTCAACCAAGAAGCTTTCCTCGGCGGCTACGGAGACATGGCCAGCGGCCAGGGCAACGCTTACGGCAGCATCAGCCGCCTCTCGCCCCCGCCTGGCGTGGCACCCACCGAGCGGTATGTGGCGTTCTTGTCTCGATCCGCCCAGCAGGAATGCTTCACCTCAGACAGCGCAAAAGAAGCAGAGCATCATCAAGAAGTTCTACAGCTACCCACATAGTGACTTTTCATGGTTAAGAAGACGACTGAAAGCACAGACACAAAGATAGTTCAAAGCATTTGCAAAATAACACGAAAAGCCTCTCGGCAAAAACCCGTTTTCACATTTCTTTTCTGGATAGATTATTGTGCGTCACCTGTGCACATCATCAAGAGGTTCTACACGCTACCCACATTGTGACTTTTATTCTCTGGATAGATTACATGAATATATACCGTAAATGGGTTTATTAGTGAAGGGTCAAATGTTCACGAACCCCAACAGCCAAAAAACTTCACTAATTCGACCGTTCAGTAGTGCAACGGGGCCCTCAGCGCCTTTCGTGCACGCTAGTCGGGGTAGCGTTGCCAGTCACTCCGTCGTTTCTTGTCGTCTTCTTTCATTCCCATACACCCAAGTGGTTGTGAAGGATTCCAGGGCGCGCGCCTTGCCCCCCTAGTCCGCCTAGTGCACTCAGAAGGCCCGTGTTAATTAGTGAACGGCCAAATGTTCTCTCAGTCTGAGCTGAAAACTTCACTAGTTTGACCGCTCAGTGCCTCACTAATGAAACCTCTCAGGGAACGTGTCAGTTTGACCTTTGGCGGACAGGGGGGGGGCCTCGGGCCTTAGTTTTTAGGGCAAATTATCTTATAGCCACCCGGTGTTTTCAATATTCCCTTATAGCCACGGAAAAAGAATTTTATTCCCTTACAGCCACGACCTGACGACAACCGCTTTTTTTTCCCTTATAGCCACCACGAAATAATTTTATTCCCTTATAGCCACGAAAAAAGATTTTTATTCCCTTATAGCCACGAAAAAAGAATTTTATTCCCTTATAGCCACGAAAACAGAATTTTATTCCCTTATAGCCACGAAAAAAGAATTTTATTCCCTTATAGCCACGAAAAAAGAATTTTATTCCCTTATAGCCACGAAAAAAGAATTTTATTCCCTTATAGCCACGAAAACAGAATTTTATTCCCTTATAGCCACGAAAAAAGAATTTTATTCCCTTATAGCCACGAAAAAAGAATTTTATTCCCTTATAGCCACGAAAAAAGAATTTTATTCCCTTATAGCCACGAAAAAAGATTTTATTCCCTTATAGCCACGAAAAAAGATTTTGATCCCGGAGAGGAGCCACCTTCTCCTGTTGGTTTTCATACATATGGGTGCACAACAAGTTCGCGACTCAAATTTCCGTGTTTGTAACAAAATCCAGCTCCAGGTTTAGACAAGAAGTGAGAATATAGTAAAAATGTCATGTGCAGACTGCTTACGAGTCATAAAGGATTTACCCTTTGAATCCGACAACATCAGGGCAAAGATCCTGGGATTTGCCCTGATCCGCGACGTCCACTCAGCGGTAGAGGCACTTTCCGATTCACCAGCCGTACTTTTGTCCGCTCTTATACGTGCAGCGCAATCTTCGGAAGAAGTACCGCCACCAGACTCGCCCGCTATGCCAGCCTCCGAGTCAGAAGCTGCTCCACTAGTTTCGTCAGATGTCGATGACGGTGACGTTGACGCTGCCTCACTAGTTTCGTCAGATAACGGTGATCATTGCGGTCGATGGGACGTTTTTGAAAGGCGCCCTGAAAGGAACTCTGCTGACTGCAGTTGGAAAAGACGCTGAGGCACGTTTGCTGCCTGTAGCGTTTGCTTTCTGCTCCAGCGAAAACGAGGAATCCGGGGGGTATTTCTTTGAAAATATTAAAAACAGCCTTACATTTGAATCAGTCGTCAGCGACAGGGACAAGGGTATTATTGCCGATACAGACTGGAGGGAGGGAGAGGGAGGGGATGCAAAATACAGATCAGACTGAAATAGAAGGAACACACTTATCCGGTTCTTGACCTACTATGCCGTGTTATAAAAACTGTCGAGGGGCCCCCCCACAGGTTCTCGCATGTCTCGCATGATTCGTTCGCCTCCGTAACACTATCCGGTAGTAGGCTTTGCAATTTTGCTCTTGCTAGATCATGGCTGAATGGTGGGTGGCGGAGTACCGCGTGGTTGACTGGTCTGGTTCGGTGGTCCAGGCTGGTCAGGGAATACAATTCTGTTTTCGTGGCTATAAGGGAATAAAATTCTTTTTCGTGGCTATAAGGGAATAAAAATCTTTTTTCGTGGCTATAAGGGAATAAAATTCTTTTTCCGTGGCTATAAGGGAATAAAATTCTTTTTTCGTGGCTATAAGGGAATAAAATTCTTTTTTCGTGGCTATAAGGGAATAAAATTCTTTTTCCGTGGCTATAAGGGAATTAAAAAACATGTGGTGGCTGTAAGGGAATAAAAAACATTGACGTGGCTATAAGGGAATAAAATTCTTTTTTCGTGGCTATAAGGGAATAAAAAAAAATCGTGGTGGCTATAAGGGAATAAACCCTATTTTTTATTGCCGTGCCGCCATATGTCCGCCACCGGGATAAAAAGGGGGGTATTGCAAGAACGTGCTTGGAATGGGTATGTGCTCAACACCGCACTGGTCCCGTCTGCGCCGTGTTTCGGTCCTTTAAGCCACGGACACATAAGGCGGACCATCATCAGCGTGGAACCTGAGTGTCTGCAGACAGGACTGCGGTGTGAGTCTGGTTTGTCAGGCGGCTGTTCGTAGCTCGTCACAGCCAGGACCACCCGTGCTACTAGAGCACAGGCGAATCCGTCACGGGGAGAAGGCCCCTACAACCGTGTCTGAGCAATCAGTTAAAAAACTCAGGGCACTCGCCCTGATTGTGACTGCGACTCGCTAGGCAGCACTGACTTGTCTTCTTTTTACGGTGGCAATCTGCGAAGTAAACTCCGCAGAGCACAGTGGACATGGGGTTGCCGTGTGCAGCACCAATGGTTGAAGTACCAAAAGGAAAAGAGTGCGAGGAAGTAATCCTGCGTGCTGAGGGCAGCAAGTCGCGTTACGCGAAGTACCCTACTGGAATGGGGGGATTGCAAGAACGTGCTTGGAATGGGTATGTGCTCAACACCGCACTGGTCCCGTCTGCGCCGTGTTTCGGTCCTTTAAGCCACGGACACATAAGGCGGACCATCATCAGCGTGGAACCTGAGTGTCTGCAGACAGGACTGCGGTGTGAGTCTGGACGGGATAAAAAGGGGGGTAGGGGCGTCGGCCACAGTAGCCTAGGACAAAGCCATGGTTTGCCATGCCGTCATCTGTCCGTCAAAAAAACTAGGGAAAAGTGCCTTAGGGGACTAGTCCCAATGTGAAATGTGCCCTTAGGGGACTAGTCCCTACTTTGCATTACAATTCCTGGTAAGAATTTGAGACGATGCCAAAAGGGGGGGGGGGGGTTTGGGCAGATGTTTGGGGTATAGGACCCATACCCCCCCAGAAACCATGTTTTCGGGCCAATTTTGGGGTCCAATGCCCTCGGAGAACCTTTTTCTGAGCGCAAAACTCAGTTGTTGTGGACTTTGAGGCCCCAGGTAGGGTTACGACTGTACAATGCGGCAGCACCCACCCAGAACAGGAACTTAACTCTGTTCTCAGAATGCGTGACTCGTAAATGCGTTTCGTTCGAAGAATTGGCTCAAAAATTTGCAAGGCAAGATGCACACGAAGTACGATAGGTCACAAGGCTCCATGCGGAGACATTTTAGAGCGACGAGAGCCTTTCTGATGAAAGCTGCAGGAGTTGACCCGATTGCGCCCGGGGTGTCTGTACAGAGGGCGACCGACAAAGGTGACCCATGAGGCAGCAGGCATTCGACGATCTCGTGGAGGCAACCACCGACGTCGTGGGTCACGGAAAAGCTGTCGTGCACAAGACGTTCGTCGCACAAATCCTTCTAGCACAGGCTGGTGGACGAAGAAGGCCAACTAACGGCAAAGGTGTCGTACACCACGTACCGCCAGCTACGTGGTGCCCGGTTCGAACACCTGGCCGGACGTGTGCGACACCTGCAGAAGGGAACACGATTAACCATCGCCTTCGTGAGGTTACCAGCAGCAAACTCACTTCTTTCGATCCGACAAGCCGATTTCTGCCAATAAAAGTTGCCAATACTGCCAGAAGAACCTGGGGTCAGCTTTTTTAACAACCAGGGGCCTCGCCTCCTTGATGATTGATTTGCGTTGGACGACAGGTGACTCGATCCAACTTGGGGAACTGTTTTAGCTGGTGTACAGTGGGTTTCACACTGGATTTGCGGGTGTCACACTGGATTCCGCACTGGATTTTTGGGTGTCAGTGGATTTCACGCTGGATTTGCGGGTGTGGCACACTGGATCTAGCAGGTGTGCCCACGCCCGACACTTTGGCCGCACAGTCAACACCCCCACACGATGCTGGAGTGCACCGTGCGGGGCCTCGAAACCCACAGAAACAGAGTTTTGCGCTCAGAAAAAGGCTCTCCGAGGGCATTTGGCCCCAAAACCGGCCCGAAAAAATGGTTTCTGGGGGGATATGGGTCCCATACCCCACATGCCCAGTATCTTACTATGCCATAAAACATCTGCCCAAACCCCCCCCCCCCCGGGTCGAGCTAATTTATTCCTGGGTGAGCTTTTTTTCAGGCTTTTTTTCCGACTTATTTGTTCCGGGAAGTGAAAATTTGTTCCGGGAAGTGAAAATTTGTTCCGGGAAGTGAAAATTTATTCCGGGAAGTGAAAATTTATTCCGGGAAGTGAAAATTTGTTCCGGAAACTGAAAATTTGGGGTTTGCCAAATTTTCCAGATTTTCACCATTTGTGTGTGATTTTTACAATTTTTGTGTAAGGTACGCATACCCGAACCCCCCCCCGCATACCCGAACCCGCAAACCCGCATACCCAAACCCGCAAACCCGAACCCGCGTACCCTAACCCCGCAAACCCTAACCCGCAAACCCCGCAAACCCGCATACCCAAACCCGCATACCCTAACCCGCAAACCCGCATACCCTAACCTCGCAAACCCCGCAAACCCGCATACCCAAACCCGCATACCCTAACCTCGCAAACCCGCATACCCTAACCTCGCAAACCCGCATACCCGAACCCGCAAACCCGCGTACCCAAACCCCGCAAACCCTAACCCGCAAACCCCGCAAACCCCGCAAACCCGCATACCCAAACCCGCATACCCTAACCCGCAAACCCGCATACCCTAACCTCGCAAACCCGCATACCCGAACCCGCAACCCCGCGTACCCTAACCCCGCAAACCCCGCATACCCTAACCCGGAAACCCCGCAAACCCTAACCCGCAAACCCCGCTTACCCGCATGCGATAACGTTTTTCAAATACACACAGCAGATCAAAGAAAGGGGGGAAAGGTGGAAAATGCAGATCAAACGGGAGTAGAATGTGCACACTCGCTTATCCGACTCTTGACTTACTATGCCGTGTTCTGAAAGCTGTCGAGGGGCCCCTCCATAGGTTCTCGCATGATTCGTTCGCCTATGTAACACTATCCGTTTGTAGTACGCTTCGCAATTGTGTTCTTGCACTCTAGCCGAATGGCGGGTGGCGGATTTCCGCGCTCGGGCGCAAGACACAATTATGCTGCTTTTGCAGTGCAAGCCGAACCCGGTTCGCGACTTCGGTTGCGGTAAAGTGTTACAAAGTCTTCGGCTTTCAGATCCGGATACGCGTATGCAACAGATAGTTAGAGGTCACTTGAAGGATACCCGTGTGCAGCGTTCGAAAGAGTTTGCGTATCTGGAGTCTTTTTTTTTTTTCGGGGGGGTGCCCTTTTGACCCTATGTATTTTGATATTTTTTGAGAAGAGAATTTACGACAGCCTCGAGGATATTCGTCATTTCCTGCGTTCGTCCAGTGTAATTGTCGTCCAAGTTACTGACCGTGGGAAGGGGTTCCACGTACATGCTGTTAAGTCTGTCTGAGTGCGCGATGCAGTTTACCGATAGCCACCGCGTGCCTTCTGTGCCAGGGGTCGGATACGTTTACTTGCTGACCGGTGCTAACGTTGTAGAAGGCCCACCTATCAGCCTGAGTTCAGCTCCACAAGGTTCGTTTCGTTAAGGCAACTCATGATCACTTCGGTGTGAGGGATTAGTCCTGTTAGAAACTACTTGTGGGCGCCTGCTCCGTTGCGTGGTCTTCTCTCCGTACAGTGTTCCACATCTGGAAGGTCCTTGCGTTCAGTTCGCGCTTCCTGTGGGCACAAAGACAGTCGATGACTTCAGGAAGGAATCAGCCATTCTTGCGTGATGTAATGTGGAGTGCAGATTCCGTTTGTTGCCACCTTGGGTTGTCAGCCCAGTCCTCCCCAGTTCTGGGTTCGGTCCGGGTCCCGTGAAATTAGGTGAAATTTGTTCCGAAACTGAAAATTTGTTCCGGGAAGTGAAAATTTGTTCCGGAACTGAAAATTTGTTCCGGGGTGAGTTTTTTTTCTGGGATGCTCACTGATCGTGTCAGCCATTCTTAGCCCAGAAATGAAAAAAAACTCACCCAGGAACAAATTAGTCAGAAAAAAAGCCCACCCCGGAACAAATTTTCACTTCCCGGAACAAATTTTCACTTCCCGGAACAAATTTTCACCTCCCGGAACAAATTTTCACCTCCCGGAATAAAAAAGTCGGAAAAAAAGTCGGAAAAAAAGCCACCCCGGAATAAATTAGCCTCACACCCCCCCCCCCCCCCCCTTTTGGCATCGTACCATTTGCAAAAAAGTTGCTAAGTGCATTTCCCAGTACTTCCCAATGAAAATGTGCCCTTAGGGGACTAGTCCCCTAAGGGCAAACAATTTCATTGGACTTTTTGCCAGGGAAGTGTACTCAGCAAAATTTTAGCAAAATTTCGGAAATTTTCAGATTTTTCGGATTTTTCGGAATTTGGCCCATGTTGGCCGATTTTGCCAGATTTTGGCCATTTTCGGCCATTTCTGCCGGTTTTTCCACATTTTCCAGATTTTGACCGATTTTTCCAGATTTTGGCCATTTTTGCCGATTTTTCCCATTTTTTCCAGATTTGGCCATTTTGCCGCTTTTTCCAGATTTTCCAGATTTTGACCGATTCTTCCAGATTTTGGCAGATCTGGGCCATTTTGGCCATTTTTGCCGATTTTTCCAGATTTTCCAGATATGGACCGATTTTTCCAGATTTTGGCCATTTTGACGATTTTTCCACATTTTGGCAAAATGGCCCAGATCTGCCAAAATCTGGAAAAATCGGCAAAAATGGCCAAAATCTGCCAAAGTTCTGGAAAAATCGGCAAAAATGGCCGAAAATGGCCAAAATCTGGAAAAATCGGCAAAAGTGGCCAAAATCTGCAAAATTCTGGAAAAAATGAAAATTGCCAAAATTTGCTCAAAATCTGCTAAGTGCATTTCCCTGACAAAAGTCAAGGTAACAATTTCCAAGTGGGACTAGTCCCCTAAGGGCACATTTCACATTGGGACTAGTCCCCTAAGGCACCTTACCCAAAAAACTAAGACGAGTATGCCGGCAAGTGTCCCGCCAAAGTCTATCTCACACGTTCTCTCACTAATAAACCAATTTACGGTATACCTAGCATGACCAATGTGGTCATGCGGCTACCTACCCTCCAAGAGCATGAGCTGGGGCTTCCTCCCGGCTCACCACCTTCGGACTCATTTTCTCAACCTTGAGTATTGTGCTATGAAACGAAGGAGAAGAAGAAGCGCAAACCCGCCCAACAAACGTAGTCAAGCCAAGCTTGTTGTACAGAGAGAGTTTGCACGCTTCGGCTTTCTTCGCTTCAGACGTCTCCTACCCAATTACGCGTGACCAATGTTGTCCCTGGGTCTTGAGCCTGAACGTATCAAGGTGAACCACAGGTGACACACTGTATTCTATCCAGAGAATAAAAGTCACAATGTGGGTAGCGTGTAGAACCTCTTGATGATGTGCACAGGTGACGCACAAAAATCTATCCAGAAAAGAAAAGTCACTACGTGGGTAGCTGTAGAACTTCTTGATGATGCTCTGCTTCTTTTGCACTGTCTGAGGTGAAGCAGCCAGGTGAAGCCTGCGTCACCCGAACTTCCATGGCAAATATACGTAGGGCGGGCAGCTTCACCAGCTTCATGTCGCAAGACAACATGGAAAACGCTGCATGACACACCCACACTTACACACCCGCACCCCACACACAGTCGGGCGACGCCGTTGACACCCATCACGTGCTTCCAAGCGCACACTGCTGAGCATATTACCGGGGATGCGTACCGCATCGGCGGCAAGAAGACGAACATGGTCTCATTGGTCGTGCAGCTCTGCGGGTGGCAACTGTCCCCCACGCAACGGGAGGTCATGATGAGCGTCACCGACGGAACGGGGTCCATCACCGTCCAATTGTTTGGAAACGCGTTCACCGAGGAGCTTGAGGTCTGTTTATACGATCGTGGATCCCAGAAGGCTAATACATATCAGGGTAAACTTCCCTTATATCCCGCCCCAAGCAAATATGTGCCCTTATATCCCGGTTCAAAACAAATAAGTGCCCTTATATCCCGAACCGGGATATAAGAGCACAAGTTTGTTTTGGCCGGGATATAAGGGCATTACACCAAATACCAGCCTACAGGTACTTAACACCCGCACCGCCCTGTATATTGTACCTCTTTGCAGCCCCATGTATGGCTTAGAGGACCGAAATGCCGATATGCACATTGTGACCATTTTAAGCACGTTCTTGCGATCCCCAAGCCCCGTGTCGTGAGGGGTCGCGACGTTCGTGAAAATTTCAATATTCCGAGGCACCCCGGGCCCCGGCAGTCGAGGCTGGTAGTAGTCGGCAGGCACGAGCAAACCGAGCGAATTACCCCTGCTGCACGGCATTCGCGAGGTTCCCCGCGCCCAGTCGGCCGTCGTTTTGCCGGTCGTTCCTCTATCCCGCCGCGCGAAGTGTATGTGGTAGCTTACGCGCTTCCACGCAGCAGCACCATTCTTCTTGAGCTGGGTACTGGATAGGGTGGTCCAGTCACCTCTTCCTAACTTCCCACCAAACCACAGGAGTGGGCGCAGACACCAACTGAGCTGCGATGCAATTTCTTGCGACTGTACGGCCACTTGAGAACCTGGAACGTATGCCTTTCGCGTTTCAATCACGCGGTTGCGCTATAAAGGGATTTCCCTTCACTATCACTATAATCCTTCACTAAATCCGCGGCTAAATAACCTGGCCTCAGTGGTGCAAGCACCACGCGCTCCGGAAACCCAAGAAACATTTTCCCCCCTCAGTTCTCTCACAGAAAACATGTGCCAGCAAGTTCGTTTATCGTCTCCTTGAGAAGGTGTAACCACTTTCACTTAGTGAAAGCAGTGCCCCGAGCCACAACCTAAACCGGACCCCTTCTTTTAGTTGACGACGGAAGAATGCGAGAAACGATGAAACCAGAAAGTTGTGAGCACCGAAAGTCCCCGTTCAAAGGACCCACTGGCGCACGTGTGGCCCTATTTACGCTCTTTTTGGGCAAAATCCAAGATCCTATTTACGTTTTTTTGCACTTTTTCCGCCTGTTTTTGCACCCGTTTTGGATCGTAGCTACACTGAGAGGGTGAAAGATTTCGGACGGAGGAATGTCGGACTCTTCGCGCTTTCGCTTTCTTTCTGTCGTCTGTGCTAAGGAGGTTGTACCAGCACTGCCGCTAAGATCATCACCATCATCACAATCGGAAGTTTGTCAGGCGCAAGTTCCAACAGGAACTCGAATGGCTTTGTGTCAACGCTTGCCAATATAAAGCTAAGACCTTCAGAGGCTCCTAGCTTGGTCACAAAACATTTCTGAATAGTTCTTCATCGAACGAAGAAATCGAGCCGAGCCACACGGCATGCTATGTCTGTTTTGCTTTCCGGACTGTGGTAACTTGTCTCTTGCACTCTGATGAATGATCATATCATATGCGGCCCTGGCGGTCATCGAAGTAATGGAGTATTTATCATCCCCTTCTTCGGCTCGCGTAGCGAGCCGGAAAAAACGGTATGATACACCCAATTCCCCCACTCGCGTAAGCCCGAAGAAACGGGTATGCCTGTCATGTGCAGACATCCAAGCCAGCTTGCTCCCTCCTCCACCAGTTCTTCGAAAGACCTGCATGGGCCTGCTTGGGTGGCATCTTGGACACAAGATATGTGCTGATAACGTACTGATTCAGCATGTGTACAAAGAGAAACTAAAAGAATCAACGTGCTGAAATCAGTACGTTTAGCCTGCTGAACGTAAGGCCTGGCTGTAGCCTGGTGCAAAAAAAGTGCAAAAAAATGTGTTTGGGCAAAATCTCTATTTACATTCACGCTTTAGGGCCACACCTGCACTGGCGAGTTCCACTTTTTTTTTTTTTTTTTGGATTGGTCTGCGTTCACGAGCGAAACCCGGGACGATGAACAAGGTGCACAACACCGCGGTGAAGAAGAATAAAGAGGACTACTAGTCTAGCCTCTCAAGGTTTGAACTCCCTGACTCTTTTCCCTTTTCCCTTTTCTATTTACACACTTTCTTCAAATAAAACTTGATGCTAGCGGCAGAGGCAGTGTCCTGCCTAAACATTAAACTAGGATTCCCCCCCCGCTGCCTACCTTGTTGTCAGACCCGAGAAGTGAAGCCTTTCGCGAGCCGTTGCGTTTTGAGTGCGCGGCCCCCTGGGAGAAGGGACAGACTGTTTAGCAGGCCACCTGCAGCCATCGCCTCCGAGGGTTCATACATCTCTTCTTCTTCTCTCTCGTTGCTGCGTTGCCGATATTTATCTCCCCAAACAACCCCACTGCCTCCCTGGTGTTAGATCCAAGAAGTGGGAGCCTCTTCGCGAGCCACTGCATTTTGAGTGCGTGGCCCCCCTCCTGGGAGAAAGGACAGACTGTTCAGCAGGCCATCTGCAGCCATCGCCTCCGAGGGTTCATACGTCTTCTCTCTCGTTGCTGCGTTGTCGATCCACCCCTTACACAACGCCCCGCAGGATGCAGCGTGTGTCATCGCGTTCAGCGCCGCGTTCGAGCCGAACACGCTGTCTGCGCAGCTGCACCACTACCTCAGCGTGGCCCACGCGCACCTTTACTACCGACACGGTCCCTTGACCGACCCGGACGCCCCGGCGCCGGCGGTCAGCCCGCCGCGCGGCCTGAACGGAGCAAATCCAGGCCGACGCAGCCCTGTAGACCACGGCGGAGTGCCGTACAACGCAGACCGGCGCGCCCCCCCGCACCCCAATGCCGCGGCCCCGGACCGGCCGCAGCAGATGCGCGCCATGCTGCTGGCGCACGGCAACCAAATGCACGCGCACCAGCTGCAGCAGGAGGCCGCCGCGGTCGGGTTCTCCGAGCGCGAATTTGTTGCGACGCTGAATCACATGCTCCACAACGGGATAGTCGAGGAGTGCGACGGGTGTATCAGTCTCTGAACCTTGAGCTGTGCCCCTGGCTGTTAGAACCCTAGCGATAATAGTCGCTACGTTACTGTTACATGACGACATATCTACGCATACTGGTGCACGGAAGCCAAATGCGCACGCATCAGCTGAAGCAGGTGGCCGCTGCTGTCGGATTCGCTGAGCGCAAGTTCGTTGCAACACTGAATCACATGCTCCACAACGGAATCGTTGAGGAGTGCGACGGGTGCATCAGTCTCTGAACCTTGAGCTGTGCCCCTGGCTGTTAGAACCTAAATGCGCACGCATCAGCTGAAGCAGGCGGCCGCTGCTGTCGGATTCGCAGAACGCAAGTTCGTTGCGATGCTGAATCACGTGCTCCATACCGGGATCGTGGAGGAGGTGCGACGGGTACATCAGTCTCTAAACCTGGCGTCCGAGCCCAACACGCAACCGCTCTTCAATCGCCTTTTTTCTTCAGCCGGATTCAGCCGGATTCAGACTGTTCGCTGGTCTCGAAGTTAAGCGCCCTGAGCTATGCCCTGGCTGTTAGAACCCTAGCGATAGTAATCGCTACATTACTGTTCCATCGACGCCAAACGCGCGCGCATCAGCTGAAGCAGGCGGCTGCTGTCGGATTCGCAGAGCGCAAGTTCGTTGAGACGCTGTATCACATGCTCCAACGGGATCGTGGAGGAGTGCGACGGGTGCACCAGTCTCTGAACCTGACGTCCGAGCCCAACACGCAACCCCCCCGCTATTCAATCGCCTTTTGCTTCCCGTCTACTGCCAGCCGGATTCAGTGTGTTCACCTGGTCGAAGTCAAGCGCCCTGGTGGTATGAGCTATGTCCTGGCTGTTAAAACCCTAGCGTTAATAGTAGCTGCGCTACTGTTGCATCGATTCGAATGAGTGCAAACGCCAAGAGCACGAGACGGTACGATCGAAGAGGTAGTCACCTAATGACTAATGCAGGCCATGGCTACAGATATTCTGCATTCTAACCTCAACTACTGTTGCCTCGAGCGGTCTCCAACTCGTCGCCATCTTCAAAGGCTGCTTTGCACTGGCATTGCAGCGAACCTTGATGGTTGAAAACCACCAACCGCTCTGCCGAATATGATGATGAAGGTTCCGAGTTTCTTTGGCGGCTGAAGCCTTCCATATACCCGTATACACCAACGTTCCCCCCGCCCTCAAACTAACAGAAGAACGAAGAGTTATTCTTACCTCATCTTTCATGCGCCCGCTGTCTTTACCTGCGGTGGGTCGCTTCTCTCTGTTTGCACGCCCGTATCTTTGCTTCTTTCCTTCGTGCTGCCGTAAAAAGTACCGTAGACTATGCAATTGGGCACGTCGGGACTTGTGTAGTTCCGAGGTTCATGCCTGCCAAGAGCCGGCACTCAAGTCCAGGCTTTTGCCATCTGTAAGCGAAAGCCCGCAAACCTGTTTGTACATGCCGTAACTCCTCTGAGCACAATTTCCCTCAGTGCTGCACGACACTCGTTACCGAAGACCTCGTCGTCTACACCGAAACTCTTGGGTGTGACGTCACTTTCTGCTGGAAACCGTACACCGCGAGAGCAGGAGAGTTTTCGTTGACCGCACTACCCCGAACCCAAATCCCGGACGTGGTTTCAGGGGGCGAATTGGCAAACAAAATAAAATAAATGATCCCGATCAGAAGATCCTACTCGGGTGGTTCTGCTCCCCCGCACAATTGCACGTGGCCAAAAAACTAAAACCAAGTGGCAAAAGGAACGCGCGTTTCCAGCCCCGCGAATGCGACCGTGAGTCGCCCGCCCCCCCCAGCACTTCAGGCGCACCTCATCGTGTCCGATGTATCGCCGGATAGTCCTCGCGACGGGAGACCTGGCCGCGAAGGCGCGGCTGGCCGGCGGCGCCGGCAGGCTGCAGGGGGAGGTGTCGGCGCTGCTGGCGGACATCGCGACGGCGGGCCCGCAGCGGATGCCGCGGGAGGACGCGCAGGAGACGCTGCGCGGGTTGAACAAGCTCGGGCTGCGGGGCACCGACGCGCAGCTGCAGCTGGTGCAGCGGCTGGCGCGCCTTGCCGCACAGCGGCCGGCCCCCGGCGGGATTGTCGAAACAACCCGGCTGGCAGCGGAGGCGAAAGCACTCCGCCCCAAAACGGGGCCGTCGCCCGGCGTGGCCGGCGCCCGCCAGCAGCTGGCTGCCCTGTACACCCCCGGCGTCATCGCCGCCATGTCGCGCAGCCAGGCCATCAAAGGCGTCTCGAACGTCATCAAGTGTGACCTCCTGCCCCACCTCCCCGCGCCCAGCACCGCGCGCGACCTCCTACTCGCTGCACTTCCCCGCGGATCCCAACGAGTGGCATCCACATCCCCACCGACGCTCCAACAGCCGCGGTCCACCGGACCTTCTACGTCAGATAACCCGCTCCGAACGAGCGCTGAAATCAGGCCTATTGCGCCTGCGGCTGTAGCTGCTGGCACAGCCGCTGCACCGCTCGGAGAAGGCGGCAGGCCGGCTGAGGAGGCGCCGGGGGTAATGCGGTCCCCGCGGACCGGGGCAGGTGCGTATAAGTCGAACTTTGCGTGCGTGAGCCCCTCCGAAGAAAGGTCCGTCGCACTGGTTCCAGGCTGCCCAGCCCGGGCCGGTGCGGGCGAGGCGGAGCTGAAGCCGCACGACGTCGTGCAGCTGCTGTGGTCGCTGGTCAAGCTGCGGGGCCAGCGCTGCTGCGGCGAGGTGCCGCCAGACGCGATGCGGGCCGTCCTCGCGGAGGTCGGCGCGGCTGCGGCGTGCCCCGGGCTGCCCCCGCCGGCTGCCGCGCAGCTGCTGTGGGGGCTGGCCAAGCTCCGCGGTTGCCTCGAAGGGTGCGACGACGCGTTGGTCGCGTCCGCCGTTCTCCCGAACTTGTGCCGAAAGCTGTCGGCGGGCGCGAGATCCGGCAGCCTGCTTGCGCTCGACGTGTCGCAGGCGAGTTGGGCTCTCGTTGAGTTGACAGCAATCGGAAGGACTTCTCCCACATCGCCCGGTGTCAGGGACACTGGGTCCACCGAAACACCGATGCAACAACAACAACCGTCAGGCCCGATGGCGCCTCCAACTGCAACAAACACCCCACTGCAAACTGAGGTTGACAGCAGCCCAGTTGAAGCAACGACCGCCGCACCACTCCAAGAGGGTAGTCATGCTGTCCATCACTCCATGCACAACACGTCTGGAACAGCAAGCGGTGAGCATGTCAATCCACCCGAACCAGTGGATGGCATCGAGCACCGTTCCCAGGGGTTTCTGCAAAACGGAAGCACGCCCGCCGGTGTCCCGCCGTCTCCGCCGAATGCCCCGGCGCTGGCCGACATTGCGACAGAAGCGCTGCGCGACATGTTCGAGCTGCTGCCGCACCTGTTGGGGGAGGCGACGGGGGACGGCGGGCCGCCGGCGAGGGGGCGAGGCAGGCGGATTAGCCTGCAGGCGACGTCGGTCATCCTCAGCACGATGGCTTCCACGGGGCTTGCGAGCGAGCGCGCAGCAGCCGCGTTGGTGAGAGCTGCGTCCCGTGATGCACAGGAGTTCGACACGTTCGCTCTGGTGGGCATCGTCTCGTCCATCAACCGCCTGCCGCACACCGTCCGGTCGGACGTGAGCTCGCCGCTGCTGGCGGCCCTCGTGGATCAGCGCACCATTCAGCAGCTGACGCTGCGGGAAGTGTCGCAGACGCTGTCGTCCTTCGTCGTCCTGTCGCGCCGCAGCCTGCACAAAAATCCGTGGCGCCCCAGCGAAGCCCGCTTTACCTGCTCCCGGCTGATGCACAGAGTCGCTGGGCTCTCCCAAGCCACCACCCAGACCCAGGCCGCGTTTTTCTCAGCCGCCAACCGCGCCCCGCTGCTGCTGACGGAGCTCGCGTCGTCACTCGCCACGCTCCGGCTGGCATCGCCCTCCGCCTTCTCGGCCGTCGCCGGGCACGTCCACAGGTCGCGCTGCTTCGAAAAAGCCGGCATGCACCACGCCGCCGCGCTGCTCTCCTCCTTCGCCCGCGCCCGGTTCACGGGCGCAGACCCCCTCTCGGACACCGATTTGTTCCGCGCCTTCGAGCCTTCGATCGTCGACGCTTGCTCCACCGCCCAAGGACACTGCTCCGGTGCTGAAGCTGGCCGAAAGAGTGCGAAGCTGACTGTCGACAGCGCTTCGCTGCTGCTGTGGGCGTACACGAAAGTGGCGCCGCTCGGGGTCAACTCGCAGAGTGGGGTCCCTGCGCTGATCCGATGGCTTGCGGAAGATCTGCGCGGGGTTGTGACGGGCGAGGTTGGAAAGGGCAAGGTGTTCTCGGATGGCCGCGTTCTGGCCACGGTTTGCTGGGCGGCTGCTAGGCAGTATGCGTGGTCGAGGCAGGCCGGCGACGGCGCGAAGGAGATCGTCGAGCTGTGCAGGAGTGTCGTGGACGACACGTTGCGCATCGGACTGCTGGACGAGAGCGTCACGTGCTTGGAACCCCGGCACATAGCCGCATGCGCTATCGCAGCAAGCGCCCTGCGGATGTACCACCACAGGCCGACCCTGGATCGCGCTGTGCTACGCGTCCGGTCCTACTCCAGCAGCGAAGAGCCGGAGTGCTCCCTTGAGCTCTACGGGGTTCCAGCGTTAACAGACACGATGGTCTCCATTGCTGTTCTCCGGGGTCTGTCACACGCTTCAATCGCGGCGCTGATGGGTGGCTTGAACGAGCGAACGGCGTCGCAGCTGGACGCTTCGTCCGTCGCGAAGCTGCTGTGGGCATGCCACACCTCGCGTTACATTCCCAGCACGGCTCTCGGCCACTTGTCGCGAAAAGCGAAGTTTTACACAACTGCTCAGCAGTTTACAGCAGACGAGGAGCAAGAAGTCAAGCGTTGCCTTGTCGGTCTCCAGGCTGCGAAAGGCGTGCCTGCTGTGTCGATAGACGTAGTAGGTCTTCCCAACGTTAGCGCTCGCGTTGCATGACGTCGTTCTACGAACGATCGGCGTCAAACAATCGTGAGCCGAAACGTGTGTCCGAAACCGAAACAGAGATAGACAAAGCGAAGAAGAAGATCCGGATGTTCTGACGAACTTTCTGTCTGCGTTTCCGTGCCGTTTGCGGGCACCAAGCGTGGGCTTGACATCTTGCTTTCTCGGCTGTTGCAAACTGCTTTCGCGACAAGGTGCCGCGGTGCAGTGGTTGATGGGATAGGTGACATGCCTTCGAGCCTCGTGAGTCCAGGCTGCGAAGAGTTCGACGCACGTGGGACAACCTGTAGCTCGGGGGTATGATTCAGTTCCGCGAAGGGAAGATATGTCTGCCGAAAGTCCGACAACGAGAAGAAGGAAAGGGATCGTCCGCATGTTCTGCCGACCTTTTCTGAGCTTTTCCGGCTGCCTCCGTCCGGCGGTGAAGACCACGTGCAACAGGGATTTTGTCACGAAAACAGTCTACGGCAGCCGGTGGGGCAAGCTCTGCCTGATGGGACTCCGGACAAGGCGCCCGCCAACCTCTAAGCTCCAATGCTCCAATGCAGCGCAAACCGTGCTTCTTGCAAAGGGCCGAGGAAAGAACAAAGAGAACCTAAATGGAAGAAAAATCCACGTGTTCTTCTGACCTTCTCTTTGCTTTTCTTTTCAGGCTGTCCTCAGCTGTGTCGAAAAGGTTGCAGAACAGTGGCGCACTCAAAACTCGACGTACAGGCAGGAACAGTCGACGGCAGTGCGGACATGCGCACTTTACTTGGCCACTTGTCGTGAAAAGCGAAGGTGGCAAAGTCGCTCGACAGGTAGGATGCTGTGGAATTCTGGAAGATTACACGGAAGATCCTAGACGATCCAAGTTCAAACTACCTCTTCCTAATTCTTTCGGACACAAGCTTGCAGTTCCCCACCTCTGGCAGGCCCCTCCCCAGCAGAGAAAGCAAACGAAAAGGGCCACGACCGAAGCGGAACAATGCCGCCGATCGCGCGGAAGAGCGTCGACAACAGGAATGGCCTTCGTATGAGCTACCTCGAGTGCGGGGAAAAACCGGGGAAGGGCGGGTTCGTCGTGGCGTTTTTGCACGGGTTCCCGGACTTGTCGAGCACCTGGGTTAAGCAGATGCAGGCTTGCGCTGACCAGGGGTACTGGGCGGTGGCGCCAGACCAGAGGGGTTATGGTGAAACGACAGGCTGGGATGCGGCGGACGTGGACAGCTACCGGGGCATGAACTTGGCGAGGGACGTTGTCGGGCTCCTGCAGGCCATCGGGGCTTCGAAGGCAGTGCTGGTGGGCCACGACTTCGGCACGACGCCGGCGTTCTACACTGCTCTCGCCCGGCCGGACCTCATCGTTGGGCTGTGCATGCTGTCCATTCCGCTGTGTACGGCACCGCCCGTCATGGTCCCCAACGCAGGCCGCGCCATCCACCGCAACTACGCTGCTATGCGCAAGAAGGGCTTCATTCACTACCAAGAATACTTTTCGAGCGACGCTGCGGTATGGATCCCGCCCTCTCACGCTCTCTGCGATGTTTGCATTAGGAAAAACGACAAAGTGGATTATATCCACTTTGTCGCCAATCCACTTTGTCGCCCCGTATGGGGCATTTGTGGGGGGTCACAAGGGGGTCCTTTGGGTACCTCAGGGGCCTTCCGAGGGGGTCATTGGGGGGTCAGGGAGACCATGGGGGCTATATATGCACGTTTGAACAAGAGATTGTGAGAGAGCCTAACTACTTCAAAGTACAACCAGCTCTATCAAACGAGGAACAAAGTTGCCGGAAACAGAGCAGTTGGTCGCTCGTATTGGCTTCACTGGCACCGAACTGGAGAGACTCGCGTTTGCCGTCGGGGAGATTCTGACAGTTGTATCGCGTGAGCCTGGAGAGTGGGTACTGGCATTCGTTCGCACTTTCCTTTCATCATTCACATTCCACCGATCGAAGTCATTTTCGGGTTTGCCACCCTTTGCTTCCAGCACTTGTCCGCACTTCCATTCCAGCATTCCAATTCCGCTGATCAGAGAGTCGATAAACAGTGATGCCAAGTTAATGTTCAGACACGGAAGTACCTTGCAAAGTGAACGAGATGGCAGTGCTGGTTACCGTGTTGACGACAATAAGGATTCGGTACTCGCACCTGCGAATCGAAGGCACCCTTCTTACGAAGGAAAATGTGGATTCAGAACCTTGCATATATCTCTGTGGTCTTGTCCCCTTTGTCCCCTTGTAGGCTTCCAGGTACCCGTGACCCGTGCGCGACAGCGTGAATTGTGTAGACGAAAGGCCCCATTTTTCACGTTTGAGAGTCTCAAAGAAATGGGGAAATCTTTTGAAAGGGTCCCCCCAACACAATTTGTGTTGAGCCGCGACGAAGTTGGACGAGAGGCGCAAAAATTGTGATGTCGTTTCGAGGTTAAAAGACGGATCTAAACTCATTTCTGAACAGCTCAAAGTAGTCACTTTCCCTGTGGGGAACCTTTTGTGAAAAAATCCCCACAGGACCCTGTACAGTTCATGCCAGTTGCCAGAAGCGACAAAGTGGATTATCAAAAGCGACAAAGTGGATTGTTAGTGATTATAATCCACTAATAATCCAGTTTGTCGCGACAAAGTGGATTATGAATCCACTTTGTTGTAATCCAGTTATATAGAATCCGTTTTGTCGTTGACCCTAGCATTAAACACGCATGAGAGGCAGGTTCTGCCCAAACATTAAACTACGATTTCCCCCGCGCGGACCATCAACACTTCCTCCCCGACTGCAAGTTCTCACCCAATGCTGCATGGGACGAGAGGCATCCTTTCACCCGTTTCTGGGAATGAACATCCGCAACCATTCCACCAAGAAACAGTCCATTCGAGTATGCGGTGTCCGGCTTTGAGCGTCACCAGCGATCCTCGATTTATCGAGGGAATAAATGCTGAAAAGTCAACCTCGGACAGGGGGGGTGCTTGAGGGTTTAGGGCAACTCACCACGAATTCCACAGGTCGCCGAATGGGAGAAAGATGTGCGGGGAAACCTGGTGACGACGCTGTACCAGATCTCGCACGACAGCGAGGCGATGCGGAAGTTCGACGCCCGCCGGCTCGCGACGTCGTATCCGCTCGCCCTCGAGCAGCCGAAGCCCGCGGCCGGGGGCGAGGCGTCAGGATTTTTCAACCAAGCCTCGCGGCAGGCCACCGAAGCAGACCTGCCTTGGATGGACCCGTCCGCGGTCGACGGGTATCACCGTGCCTTCCAAAAGACTGGCTTCCGCGCTGCGCTCAGCTGGTACCGCAACCTCCCCCGCAACGTCGACGACCTGCAGATATTTGCCGGGTTCGAGCTGCCGATGCCGTATCGGTACATCGTCGGCAGGAGCGACTTCTGCCTCCCGCTGTACAAAGACCTGCACGAACGTACGCGGCAGCTTCCACGGTATACGGGTAGCTTCATTATCGAGGGGGCCGGGCACTGGGTCCAAGGCGAGAAGCCGCAGGAAGTCAACAAACTGCTCCTCGAGTTCCTTCAGTCCGCCGTTCAATATTCCGAGGCCCCCCAGCAGTCGAGGCTGTAAAAGTCGGCACGAGCATTTCGCGAGGTTCCCCGCGTCGGTCGTCTGCGACCGGCTGTCGTTTTGCCGGCGGTTTCTTTATTCCGCCGCGCAAATTGTATGTGGATGGTTTCCGTGCTTCCACGCGGCAGCACCATTTTTTCTGAGAGCGCTGGGGACGGGGTGAAGATTCGCCGGAGGCCGGCGAACTGCTTTTCGAGCATCTGTCCGTCCAGTACGCCGGGGCCTGCGACACCTGCACGAACACACGCGGCAGGTTTGCGGGTTTGCGGGAGCTTCCACGGTACACGGGTAGCTTCGTTATCGAGGGCGCCGAACACTGGGTCCAAGGCGAAAAACCGCAGGAAGTCAACAAACTGCTCCTCGAGTTCCTTTAGTCCGCCGTTCAGTATTCCGAGGCACCCCAGCTCATGCTGTAAAAGTTTGCACGAGCAACCGAGCGAATTCCCCCTGCTGCACGGCATTCGCGAGGTTACCCGCGCCCAGTCGTCTGCGACCAGCTGTCGTTTTGCCGGACCTGTCTGAGCTCACACGGTAGCATCGACGTTGCGCAGATAGCTTCAGCGTATCGGCGCCGGAACAGTTCCCGTCGTGCGAGCGCTGGGCACCGAGGGCAAGGTGGAGAAGCTACGATGGCGTACAAGTGAACCATCTACTTTATGGTTCGATGTGTCTTTCGCCTCTATACCCAGCTTTGACAAGCAACACCGCGGATCCCCACCCCGCATTCGTCGTACCCAGGTAGCCATCAGTCTGCTTCTTGAGGTACAATCTGTTCGGTCTGCCCAGGCATCCCGCAGCAGCTTTTAGCGTCCGAGAAATCTTCAGCACAAGCGTAAAACGTAAGCATGATTGTTTGCCGCGAGCTCATGCGGCATTTTTACACACGATCGCGCTGGCCAGCCAAAATTGTTCAAAAAAAAAAAAAAAACGTCATCTTTTCCAATGTGCACAATAAGACCCGCTACTTTCTTCACGCCCCCAGCGCAGAGGTGAGGTCTTCTCACCCGCGGCTTTTTCATGGAGGGACCGAAGACCGCCCGCATATTGCCGTCGGCAGGTGGACCAGTCGACACTAGAACATGCTGCGCGGGCTTGACAGCGACTGCCTGAATTTTCCGCGCGCACTGGAGTTGCCATCGGCCTCCGGGAGACACTTGGCCTTAGCAGAAGGGATAGCTGCTGAGTAGCTCAGCATCATTGCTTAGCCAACATGGCTCGTCAAGGAAATACGGGACTCTCACCCTCTGATGTCCATTCCGTCGCTTTTAGGCGACCCCGCTCCCTGCCTCCTGGAGCTGCACCGGTTGCGGCTGTTGACCATAGTTTACCACGGCGAACTCGTGCCACAACCGGTGTGCGGCCCAAATAATTGCGAGGCAAGGCGAAAAGCCGCTTCTCGGGCTCAATCTACGTGTTCGAAGGTTGAAACCCCTCAGCGGCTGCGTACTCCTCGAAAGCGCCGTTCAGGTAGACGCATCATAATGTGTCGCCATCAGTGAGTGGTCTTAGTGCTAGCCTGTATGCATCTCATCCGCTCAAAGTGCAGCGGAATATGTACCGAACGTGACGTTTCAGGCGGACTTGGTCCCGCGGGCCAAAAGACTGCCGACTTTTCAATTGCGCATTGAGGCGTGCCGAATTCTGGGGCGCTCTCCGTAGAGACGAGAACGGCCCCAGCAACGGGCAGAGCCTAGTGGCAATTCCCGAGCTTTGGCTGTTGATCGTTGCGCGTTTGCCGCCTCTTTTTCCCTTCTTCTCTCTCTTCTCTCGCCGTTTCGACGTGACCGCAGCCTGGCCCTCTCTCACACGCTTCCTCCCCAATGGGTGCGGTGCTTGCACGCCCACCTCGAGCAAAGCAACGCTTCTACCTTCGTTCGTTTGTCCACAGTCGTTCAACCGCACCGAAAGTCCGCAGGGACAATCCTAACGCCCAGCAACCAGCCCCTCACCAGCAACCCCACGCTGCTGCAGAGCCGAACCGAACCATCCGTCCACGCATGCAAAATGTACTGCACAAACATTCCACTGTTCTCAGAGACCACGAAGTCAACCCGGAAGCTCGACAGCCGACAGCGGCTAGAGACCAAGTCCGAGAATCAGAAGTCAGTGTGAGAAATGTATTCTCGACCCTTCGTCGTTGTCGCCAGTCCAGGAGAGCGACAGAGCCCGAAGCCCACAGACATGACATTTTGTATCCTTTTTAGTGGGGCTCGTTCTCTGCGGCTTTGCAAAAAATGCTGGCATTCCATTCAATTCCCACAATTCAGGGTCCGGGGGACCACCGGACAGCACAAAAAGGAAGAAGGATGTGGGGGGGCTGCCGATGGCAGCCCGGTTCGATGGACGGCTCACGTTTCTGACGTCGTCGGCCCACTTGGGGTCGCCGTCCGTGCACAGCGGCGGCAGCAGCGCGGCGCCGTCCCCGCGGACGCCGCCGGTGGGCGCGTACGGGCGGCCGCACCACCCCTGCAGCGGGGCGGCCGACGATTTTGAGCCACGTCGCCAGCAGCGGCTGCGGGGCGGCGGCCGCAGCCCCCGACGACCCTTCCGCGCTGCCCGACGCCAGACCACTAAGTCAACCAGAAAGCTTGACAGCCGACAACAGCCAGTGCCCACTAAGTCAACCCGGAATCTTGACAGCTGACAGCGGCCAGAGACCACTAAGTCAACTCAGAAGCTCGACAGCCGACAACAGCCAGAGACCACCAAGTCAACTCAGAAGCTCGACAGCCGACAACAGCCAGAGACCACTAAGTCAACTCAGAAGCTCGACAGCCGACAACAGCCAGTGCCCACCAAGTCAACCCGGAAGCTCGACAGCCGAAAGCGGCCAGAGACCAAGTCTATCAGAAGTCATTGTGGGAAATGTATTCTCGACCCTTCATAGTTGTCGCCAGGAGAGCGACAGAGCCCGAAGCCCACAGACATGACATTTTGTATCCTTTTTAGTGGGGTTCGTTCTCTGCGGCTTTGCAAAAAAATGCTGGCATTCCATTCAATTCCCACAATTCAGGGTCCGGGGGACCACCGGACAGCACAAAAAGGAAGAAGGACGTGGGGGGGCTGCCGATGGCAGCCCGGTTCGATGGACGGCCCACGTTTCTGACGTCGTCGGCCCACTTGGGGTCGCCGTCCGTGCACAGCGGCGGCAGCAGCGCGGCGCCGTCCCCGCGGACGCCGCCGGCGGGCGCGTACGGGCGGCCGCACCACCCGTGCAGCGGGGCCGGCGCGCGGCCGACGATATTGAGCCACGTCGCCAGCGGCGGCTGCGGGGCGGCGGCCGCAGCCCCCGACGGCCCCTCCGCGCTGCCCAGCGCCAGGCGGCCGACCGCCCACGTGTCGCCGTTCCAGCCGGCGGCGCAGGCCGAGAGTCGGATCTCGCACGGGTTGCACAACGCTGCAGCCCGCCCGGCTGCGGGTGCCGCTGCACCGCAGCAGCCGCAGGCGCATTCGCAGGCGCAGCACGGCTTCCTGTCTGAAGGGGTGAGTAGCGGGCAGTTGGGTGCCGGGGGTGCCGCGGCGCTGTGGGATCCGGCCGGCGCGTCCCCGCGGGCCGGCAGGTCGCCGGCGCCGGTCGACGACCTGTCGACGAATGCGCGCAGGGCCGCGAACGCGACCCTGCCCACCTCACGGATACCCGCCGACGGCTTCCGCCACTTCCAACCCCAGCAGCAGCAGAATCAGCCGTCTCAGCAGTATCAACAGCAGCAGTATCAGCAGCAGCAGAATCAGCAGCAGCAGAATCAGCCGTCTCAGCAGTATCAACAGCAGCAGAATCAGCCGTCTCAGCAGTATCAACAGCAGCAGAATCAGCCGTCTCAGCTGTATCAGCAGCAGAATCAGCATCAGCATCAGCAGTTGAACCAGCAGTATCCGTATCAGCATCAACATCAGCAGCAGCAGCAGCAGCAGCAGCCGCACGGCTCGGTGCCGAGGGGGAATTCGTTCGATGCCCCGCATGCGGCCGGGTCCGACACACCGCGGACGCTGCTGAGCACGCTGTACGGAGACCCGCCCCAGCACGGCCCGTACGCGGGGTTCAACCCGGACGCGGCGCCGACCCACCGTTCCGGGACGCCGAATTCGTCGTTCGCCACCGCCGCCGCGCCCCGGCCCGACGACCACCGCGTCTTCGGCCGTCCGACGCACCCGCCCCCGCAACGGTCGCACCCGACGCCGCTGAGCTACCTGCACACGCCGCAGGGGCGCGAGGCGTCGACCGGCGGCGCGCCGCCCGCCCGCTGTCCCGAGCAGCAGAAGCCGCCGCTTCCTCCGTCCCTGCACATTTCTTCTTCTTCTGCTTCTTCGGCTTCTTCGTCGACGCAGCCGTCCGCCGTGAAACTGTCGGCATACCGGGGCCAGCCTTCGCCGCGCACGGGCCTCCTCGCGCCGTCGGACGAAGCGTGCGCTGCGGGCGACGCGCACGCCGCGGAGACGGAGAAGGCGCTGGCAGTCAAAATCAAGGACTGCGCCTCGCTTTCCCGCAAAGTGGCCGCCCTCGAGCAGCACATCGACGTCTTGCAGCGGTCAGGTGTGGGGGACGCCCGGCAGCATCTTTTCACCTCTACACAATACTACTGCGTTGTCGACAACAAACAAGCAAAATAATAAAGCAAAACTACGCATTCCTTTTTGGAGTAAGCACCAGAAAAAACCACCATAGAGACCGCCAGTTGCAAGGCAACGCCTGCACATATACCACGGACAAACCCGGGTTTAGTAAGCATTCGACAACAAAGACTCGGTTGTAGTTGTATGGTCTCTTCTCCCCCGAGCCGCCGCTTCCTCCGTGTGAATGACCACCCGGTGACTGCAAATACCCGGATCTCTAAGAGAGCTTACACTGTAAAACCCCCGCAGACGACAATCGGCTGTTGGAAGGCCGTCTCGCCGGCGCGCAGGAGCTGCTGCAGGACAAAGCCGCGGAGCTTGAAGCCGAGAAGCAGGGGTCGGCGGCGCTGCGGGAAAAGCTGGACGAGCTCGCGGTCGCAGCCCGGGCCAAAGAGCGGCAGATCGAGGACCTGGAGCGCACCGTCGGCCAGAAGATCGCGCTGCTCGACGGCAACGGCGACGAATTGGCGCAGGCGAGGGCGGCGCTGGCCCACGTCGAAGCGGCGCGCGCCGAGCAAGCGTGCAAGGCCCAAAGCCTCGAGCTGCAGCTGCAAGCTTCCGACGAGCGCGCAGAGCACCAGCAGGCCGCCTCGAAGGCGGCTCTTCGCGAGAAGGATAAGCAGGTCTCGCGCCCTCTTTTTTTCGTAATAACATTGCATCGTAACCAGGAAAGAGAACGCTGGCAGCGTGTATGGGAGAAGATTAGCCTAACGAGCATATTCACTCACGATCATCCACTAGCAGGCTAATCCTCCCCCGGCACGTACAAACAAACACACGCCTAATCTTTTCTTTTTCAATAGCGCCAGCTTGGTGTAAGCGAAGAACAAATCAGATATTTCCTTTCTTCCATTCGGAGTCACAGCAGCTACGTCGAGTATTTCTTGGTTGGAAACTAAACTTGCTTCTTTGAAGACTAATCCGAATGACAGGGTTTCCGCTCCAACAGTCCAGGAAACAATGTGCTGCACAGGTAAATCTGGGTTTCGTGGCAGGTAGGAGGAGCATATAGTCGTATACGATCGCAGATCTTAGTAGATTACCATATCCGACGAATACCTAACGCTTGTACAAGGTTAATGGCCCATCGCTATCCCGAACACATCGTAATTCCACACCACGATGGTAACAAGCCCACCAGAATCACTGCCTAACCTTCCGACCTTCGATTTCGCATTACGCGAAGCAGCAGACGGATCCAGTATACGCAACAGGAAGAGAATGTATTAGTGAGTGGGATAGACCGACAGTCTTTTTTTCCCTACTTACCTACGTACGGGCTTCCGCAGAACGTTGAGGGTTGGTCGAAATTCCTGGCCATCTTTGCGATGGCGAGGAGCCAGCCAACTCCCTAGAGGGCACACCTTTTGCAGCCACGCCTCCGATGACACAACACCCGCCCACCGAAGTGAGGGGACTGGAACCTCCTCGGAGAAATGGTCCTTGCTGCACTCTAGTTCGTCCCTGCCTCGCTCCCTCGGAAAGTCAGCGCGATAGCGATGACAACGAGAACACGAAAAAGGATAGGAGGGTGGGATCGGGCCCTGGGACTGCTAAGGCGTGACAAATTCTCTCTGTGTAGTCGTCATCATCACTTTTCTCTGAGTTAGCGTCGGATGTCCGGACACATCAGAAACGCCAAACAACAATTCTCGCACGCAGGTGACAGCATCGCGGGCCGAATTCCAGCGCCTAGAGGAGAGCCTCCGGAAAGAAGGCCTGAAGACGCACGCCGCCGAGCAGCGCGTGCAAAGCTTCGAAGCAGAGCTCGCGGCCGCGCAGGCGCTGGTGGCAGAGCACGCGGCCGAGCTGGAGAAGCTGCGGAGCGAAAACAGCCAGCAGCGGGTGCTCGCGCAAGGCGCGCAGAGCGAGCTGCACCGGGAGCTGCAGAAGTACAAAAAGTTGGAGGCCGAAGCCGGCGAGGCCGAGCGGGCCGCGCGCGAGCTCGAGGGAAAGCTCCGCGACGCGGGCGCTGAGCTCGCACGGAAGTCTGCGCTCGAGTCGAAGCTGTCGGTTCTCGAAGGTCTGCCCGTATTCTTTCGGAAGAAGAAGCCTGGTTGCGCGTGAAAGAGGAAAATGTAAATTATCAGACCTCGTAGGTTCGCCGGACTTTTATCTCCTGCTACATCTCAATACCTTCCGGAAGAAGAAAGCCTGCGTATGCGTGAAGGTGTAAAAGAATGCTATATGTAAGTTGTCGGTTCTCGAAGACCGCAGATCAAATATTCAGCACCTTTTGGAATAAACAGAACCTGTTTGGTTGTGCATGAAAATGCAGGTAGAAAGAACAGAATCCTGAAAATGTGACGAGCTATTTGGAGATACAACTGGCGTCGGCATGTCTCCTAGAATGGGTGATCGTCCGTACATCCTCGGGGCAAAAACTCACACCCATACACCTACATGCACTGTCACTAGCATGAGTAAGATAAGCATACCAATATACTATATTGAAGAACCCCTCGGAGACTAAAAAAAACCGGATCCTCAAGCGAACCTTCATTCTTTGTTTGTGCGCACGTGTGTAGTTCCTATTTGATAGGTTTAACACGATACGCTGCCAACCGTCTCATTTTTAATAATGACAAACACGTTTGTTACCGTACAAAAGAAGTGTTCCACGTCTGGAAGGTCCTTGCGTTCAGTTCGCGCTTCCTGTGGGTACGAAGACAGTTGATGACTTCAGGAAGGAATCAGCCATTCTTGCGTGATGTTTAGGAGAGCACCTTGGGTTGTTAGCCTACCGTCCTCCCAAGTCGAACATATTACAGTCTCACTGCGGGAATGCGGCTGCGCAGTCGTCAAGCCCAGGTGGTTGGGGGGGTGTCGGGAAGAAAAGTGACCTTGTCCAAACAAGCTTATTTCCGTAAGTCCCCTCGACGGGTATTTCCATCTTGCCCCTACGCAATGTAAGTGATAGGTTTACCCTGGATGGTTTGATTCCTCTTCGATCTTTCTTGCAGTCATGTCACCAAGAAGTATTCCGCAGACTTTACGTCAGCGAGCACAAAAAGGCGCAGACAGACCAGTAAGCAGAATTCCTCTACCACAGGCGCGCTCGCCCGGAACGAGAGCGACTTCACTGCGGAAGCCCAGCGGCACAAGCAGACGAAGCAGCGAGTGACGGAGCTCGAAGAGAAGTTGGCGGCGCGGAGCCACGTGGAGCAAGCGGTACAGGACCTGCAGGTCAGCCTCGGCGCGAAGGAGGACACCATCTCCCACCTGAAGGCTGGCGAAGCGGCGGCGCGGCAGCGCGCCGAAAAGCTGCAGCACGACGTGGATCACGCCCAGCGCCAAGCCAAGCAGCTGCTGCTCGAAAAGAACGACGCCGCAGACCAGCGCGACGCTCTCGCCGCCCGCGTCTCGGCACTCGAAGCGCAGGCTGTCAAGAACAGCGGACTCGAAGGCAAGTGCACTGGCCTGCAAGAAGTGCTGGACCAAAGAACGGCCGGACTGCACGAGGCGAACGACCGGGTCATGGACCTCGAACGCGCGCTAGCCGGGCGGCAATCCGACGCGGCGGCGATGCAGCAGCTGAAGGAGGAGCTGGCGCACGCCGACGCCGCGAAGGCGGAGTTTTCGAGCGAAGTCAGGCGGCTGACACGGATCGTCGACGACCTGCAAGGCGTGTGCGAAAACGAGCGGGGCAGGGCCGCCGACGTAGCGAACGCGCTCGCCGAAAGGGAAGAAGAACTGCGTCAAGGGCAGGCGTACATCGCCGAGTGCCAGCGGGAGGTCGCGCACAAGGATTCGCTGCTCGCGCACTGCGAGGCGGAGCAGGCCCGGCTCGACGGCGCCGCCCTCGACTTCCGCCGGTCGCTCGACGAAAACGCGGCCGTCCGGGCGGAGCTCGCGCGCGTGCAGAGCGAGCGGGACACCGAAATCATCGCGTCGCAGCGGCTGACGCAGCAAATCGACGGCCTCCGGTCTGCGGCCGCGGCGGCCGACCGCACCGTCGGCGAGCTCGAAATGAAGCTCGAAGCCGCGGTTGCCGAGAAGCAGAAGGCGCAGCGGCTGTCCACCGCAAACGCTCGGGAAGCCGACCAGCTTGCCAGGGACCTGTCGATGGGGAACAGCCACATCGCCGAGCTGGAAGCCCGGGTTGCAACGTACGAGCAAGCGAACGCGGAGGCGACGACAACCGCCACCGTGCTGACGTCCGAAGCGAGTCAATGGCGGGAGCGGTCGAGGGAAACGGCGGCGCGCGTCTGCGAGCTGGAGGAGGCCTGCAAGTCGAGGACGGGAGACCTTTCGGAGACGCAGACGGCGCACAGAGTCCTGCTGGGGCAGCACGACGCGCTCAAAGAGCTGCACGCGCGCCTCGCGGAGGACCACCAGCACGCTACCGCCCGCATCCACGAGCTCAAAGCAGAGCTCGTCTCCGGTCAGCAGCAGAACGTCTCCGTCCAACGCTTGGCGCACCAGGTATCGCCCGCACGCCACTTTTCACTTAAGAACTTGAAAGCAGAGGAACCCGCGGGGTGTCGTTGATGTCTTGATGCCACGACGCTTTGAATGAGAATGTGGCGGTGCGAAAGATCACTTACTAGATTGATGCGCTCTGTTTGAAATCCTGGGCCCGAAAACGAGCATCGTGTATCTTCTGGATTTCAATCGCAAGGTTTGATGAAATTGGATGGTGTTTGGTCAATGGAACTTGAATGAGAGCGTGCCGAGTCTCTGCTGGAGTATAGCGACTTTCCGTCTCAACAACGGCTGAAAGTCGAACAAAAAAAAGACCACTTTCCTCGAAAACACACTTGAACAGGTGTCACACTTCAACAGGTGAAGACACTGAGGGGGACCGTTGCCGAGAACAACGAAGCCATTCACGCCCTCGAAGAAGCGAACGAAGCTTTGCAGCAGGAGCTCAACGACTCCCGCAACGCGTGCAAGCAAGACGCCGACCACGCCGCGAAGAAGGAAGCCGCGAGGCTCGCGAAGCGCTGAAGGCAGCGGCGAAGCAAGCGAAGCTCGACGCCAGGCGCGCGTGTGAACTCGAAGCAAAACTTTCCAACGCCGAGTCTTTGCTCGGGTACAAATACTATCCGTCTTAACAACAGCTGAAAACTTTGTTGAACGCTTACGCCCGCCACTAAACCCAGATTTACCTGTGTTTCGTGTGGGCTACAGCACATTTACCTCCTTTGATCTATCGCAACTGACAGTCTCCTCAAGCATTTCCTACAAAGCAGGTGCTTATACAAAAAAAAGCCGTCGTCAGACACCTTCCTCGATAACACACCAAAAAAACAACAGGTGAAGACACTGCGGGGGACCGTTGCCGAGAAAAACGAAGCCATTCACGCCCTCGAAGAAGCAAACGAAGCTTTGCAGCAGGAGCTCAACGACTCCCGCGACGCGTGCAAGCAAGCCCGCGGGGACGCCGACCACGCCGCGAAGGAAGCCGCGAGGCTCTCTGCCTCCTGCGAAGCGATGAAGGCAGCGGCGAAGCAAGCGAAGCTCGACGCCAAGCGCGCATCTGAACTCGAAGCGAAGCTTTCTCACGCCGAGTCTCTGCTGGGGTACAAAGACGAGGCGCTGGAGAAGCAGGCGCACGAGCTGCGGGAGGCGGAAGCCGCGGCGAAGAGGCTCGGGCGGAGGTCGGAAGACGACAGCAAAGCGAGGGACCGCGCAGGCGCCCTCCGCCACGAGCTGGACACGAAGCTCGAAGTCATCAGCCAGCTCGAGCTACGCGACGCCCGCGCCCGGCAGACGGAGGCCGACCTGCGAGCCGAAGTCGACGAAAAAGACGCGAAGCTCGCCGCCTGCGAAACCCGGGCCGCCCAACTGCAATCTGCCGCCCGCGGCCTCGAGCAGCAGCTGGCCGCCGTCGAAGCCGAGGCGGAGCTGCTCCTCTCCGAGGCCCACGAGCAGCGCCGCGTGGCCGAAGCCGGCCGGAGCTCGCTCGAAGCGTCGCTCCGCGACGCGGAAACCCGCGTCGAACAGGAGCGCGCGGCGGCAAGCCGCAGCGCGGAGCGGGCGAAGCAGGCAGGCGACGAGAACACAAAGCTGCTGGAAGCGCTGATGGCGCACGAAGCCGAGAAGGGTCGCGCAGACATCCTCGTCGCCGAGCTCCGCCGCAGGGACGACGAGCGCAAGGCCACGGCGGCGCAGGCCGCGGCGCAAATCGCGGAGATGAAGGACTACATCCGCACCCTCGAGAGGGACTACGACGAGGCCAAGCTCGCGGCCGAAACGCGGGATGCCCGCAGCAAGGCGGCGGCCGAGGCGGCCGGCGGTCCGGGGGCGGCGGCCCGGGTGCAGACGCTCGAAGCGCGGTGCCTGACTCGAGAAGCCGAGCTGCGGGACGCGCTGCAGGCCGCGGCGGACGCACGGCAAGCCGCGAAGGACCTCGAGGCCCGGCTTGCCGTGCTCGCCCGCGCCGCGCCGCCGGCCCTCCCCGCAGACGCCGACAGGTACCGTTTCACTTCAATACTGCAGGGAATAGTTGACTCGACCTCTTGAGTTTGTGCCAACCACGATTTGGGGAGTCGGGAGAACCTACAGAGCCAAAAGCAGGACCGACCCCCCCCCCCGTTCGCGAGAAAAAGCGAAGAATAAACGAGCACGCAACCCGGTGAACTTAATCAAGAGTCGAAGATTAGCGTCGAAACTTCCTGGCTTTTCACGCCGCAGCAGAACGACCACACCCTACCCAAACCCAAGCACCCTCTAAACGCGTTAGGGGACTTCACAAGGTTTCACAACGGAGTGACACAACACCCGAAACGAGTCGCACTCTTTTACTTTTCTCAACCCCCCGCCATACCCAAGCCTCTACGGTCAACCGGAGACTTTAAAATACCGACCTTCTAATCCACAAATAACGCAATAAAAACAGCTTCTCATAGATGGCCGTTATATAACGTTATATAACGTTATTCCCGGAGTTATTTGTTACCCCCCCCCCTAAATCCAGAAAAACCGTTATTGACCGTTATAAAACCGTTATTTGCCATTTTTGGTCGAAAAATAACGTTATTTGACCGTTATAACGTTATATAACGTTATATAACGTTATAATAACGGTATAATAACGTTATATAACGTTATAATAACGTTATATAACGTTATAATAACGTTATATAACGTTATATAACGTTATATAACGGTTTTTTACCAGTCCATGGGAGGTCACACTGTCCTCCAGGTTTTGGTCATTTTTGGCCATTTTTGCCACATTTTCCAGATTTTGGCCAATTTTGGATATTTTTGCCAATTTTTCCAGATTTTGGTCAATGTTGACCAGTTTTGCCGTGTTTTCCAGATTTTGGCCCATTTTGGCCGTTTTTACCGATTTGGCCAGGATTGGCCATTTTTGCCATGTTTTTCAAAAATTTGGCTATTTTTGCCGATTTTTCCAGGTTTTGGTCATTTTTGGCCAGTTTTGCCATGTTTTCCAGACTTTGCCCATTTTGGCCGTTTTTGCCGATTTTTCCAGGGTTTTGGTCATTTATGCCCTGCCCCTCACCAGAGCTATTCTTGTCTGAGTTTCTTAAACCCGCACAAGCTCGAACAGGCAGTCCGTGCGCGGAAAAAAAAAAAGGTCGAAAGACACCAATCTGTACGCCCATTCGGGATCGTCGGAAACACAAAAACACGTGTACCGCCCCACCCGCTTCGATTTCAGCCACACTAGTCTTTCCAAAGGGAATATCGACTATGCCTGCGAAAAGCTCCCCGAAGGTCCAGCCGAAGCCGAAGGCTCAACCTAAAGCTCAGCCGAAGACCCCAGGTACACAGCGCAAACGGCCTCGCGCCGAAAGTACGGATAGCAACAGCAGCAGCAGCAGCGCCTCGGTTGCAAAGGCGCGACGCGGAAGGAAGAAGGTGGCGGAAACGCTGCGCGTCGAGGCCTTGTCCCGCGACCTGGCATTGACTGGCCCCAGCGTTCTCCCTGTCACGAAACCACCAAGTAAGAGCCCGGAACAACGATTCATCGACCGGATCAAGAAAACCGACCCCGGGCTGGCTGGGTTCTACGGGAAGCGCCAGCTGTGACTGCTCGACTTTGCATGTCTCGTGCTCATCATGCACCCATATTTGGTACTGGGACCTTGTCTGACTGGCATAGTACGCAACGGTCTGCCGAGTGGACAAGCTTGGACAAGTTGGACTCCAGTGGCCGGATCATGCTGGTGACATCTGCTGCCTCACGAAGGACACTGCAAACGACCGTTACGGGCCACCGACTGAGGGACACACGCCGGAAACCCAAAACTGCAGACATCCACATCCCAAGAACAACATCGCACAGTGAAAGAGTCATGTGAATCCGGAAGGATCGCGTTTGTCGCGCTTGGGTGGAAGTCCGCAAGAAAATAAGTAAAAGAGAAAAAGCTCTGGGGAGGGGCTACACGGACCCCTGAGGACCGGTTACTACGAATTCTTTTCGGACCAGGGTTTGTTTCCGAACAGTTTTTGTGACCGGGATCCAAAAATCGGCAAAAGTCTGGAAAAATTGGCCAAAATCTGGAAAATCGGGAAATCTGGAAAATCGGAAAAAATGGCCGAAATTGACTGATCTGGATAAATCGGCCAGAGTGGCCAAAATCTCAAAATTGTCCAAAATCTTGAAAAATCGGCAAAAATGGCCGAAATCTGGAAAAACCGGCAAAGATTGCCGAAATCTGGAAAAAATCGGCAAAATGGCCAAAACCTGAAAAAATCGGCAAAAATCTGGAAAAATTGGCAAAGATTGACCAAAATCTGGCAAAAATGGCCAAAATCGGAAAAAATGGCCGAAATGGACCAAAATGAGGAAAAAATGACAAAAATCTGGAAACATGGCCAAAATCGGAAAAATTCTAAAAACCGTTATTTGCGTTATTTTTTTCGTTATTTTGCGTTTTCGACCGTTATATAACGTTATATAACGTTATATAACGTTATCACCGTTATAACGTTATATAACGTTATCAACCGGCCATCTATCTTTGTCAAGTGACAACCAAGAAAAGCACAACCCAAAACATATAGCTGCTCTGCTCGTCTCTACTCGTCTCTATCACTTATGTCCGGCTCTTCTGACAACCCCGCAGGCGTCGGAAATTAAAGAAATTGGAGGCCACACAAAATCACTGCCGTCGGCGCAGTTCTGAGTGCCCGGCCACACCGGTCGGTTAGCCAGCCGATCAGGCTGGCCACTTCCTGCCAAGCTTTGCAGGCGATTAACTGTTAGGCTACTTCCCCACTTACCCCCTCCCCCCCCAACCTCCCACCCCCGACCGAATAATAAAAAAAAAAAAGAAAACACAAACCGACGGAGACCCCAAAACCCTTTCCAATTCCCTCCAAGCTAGACCATTATACAACGTCCCCCCCCCGACCCACCTCGATCACAATCAGGGCGAGTGCCCTGAGTTTTTTAACTGATTGCTCAGACACGGTTGTAGGGGCCTTCTCCCCGTGACGGGATTCGCCTGTGCTCTAGTAGCACGGGTGGTCCTGGCTGTGACGAGCTACGAACAGCCGCCTGACAAACCAGACTCACACCGCTGGCCTGTCTGCAGACACTCAGGTTCCGCGCTGATGATGGTCCGCCTTGTGTGTCTGTGGCTTCAAGGACAGAAACACGGCGCAGACGGGACCAGTGCGGTGTTGAGCACATACCCATTCCAAGCACGTTCTTGCAATCCCCCAGCCCACCTCGACTGCACAACCAGTGGAGTAACACTACACAGTGGAGTAACATACTACACAACCAGTGGAGTAACATACTACAACCAGTGGAGTAACATGCTACACAATCAGTGGAGTAACATAGTGGAGTAGCATACTACACAACCACCAGTGGAGTAACATACTACACAACCAGTGGTAGTAACATACTACACACCCAGGCGCACCTGGACTGCTCACCACAAAGTGGACCTCGAGAGAGAGCTTGATACTCTAGCCGGCGCGTGTAAGGAGAAGGACCACTCGATCCAAGCCCTCACCCAAAAATGGTATGCACGTTGCCTTTTGGAAAACGTTTGTGCCAGACCAACCAATTGTCCAATTGATACGCTCTTCCAAGACGAGCGATCGGCATTCAACCGGCACGCTTTCGTCGGTTTCGATGTTGCCAAGAACGAGCTTCCCTCTCCCAAGCTCTATCCCACAGCCGATCGGTAGCAACGACGGGCGGTTGTACAATGGCAGGGACGCAATCAGAGCACGCTGATGACTTGCGCTTACTAGGACTTCTCATGCAAGGAGAATATTCCTCATCACGACGCAAGTTCAAAAGGTTTCCCATCCTCTACAAGATAGGTAGCCCGGAAGGCTCTCAAACTCGTTTAATGCGTCAGTGTATTGCGCGCAACACTGTGCGATGGTCATCTGGGGGGACCCTCACGCGGGATACATCTGACACGGCCCAGATGGCTAAAATGGAGCGACAAGCAAGATGCCCGCGTCACAGACGAAGAGAACGAGGGATACCTGCCGATTAGCTCAGCATTCCCAAACTGAGCGACTCGTGCTAGCAAGGAGTTAACCAACATGGCTCGTCGAGGAAATACGGGACTCTCACCCTCTGTGGATACCCCATTCCAGGAGACTTACCTCGACGCCAGTTGTGTCCCCAAGCAGCTTGCGCCACATTCGACAAGCTAGCTGCAACTGTACGTAAATGTTGTGTCGCGTCTGCTCGTTGTCCACCATCTCCTTGTCTCCTGGAGACAAAGCGCAGGACGAAGAATCGCGTCAAGTAGCTAACCTGGGTGTGCCAAAGAGTTTCAAGACCAGGTGGCTAAAAGAAGGAGGAGCCGGACTTTTGAGTTACGTCTGGCACTGTGGCGGGCCCCTCTCGCACTCGCGCACTCCAAGTTCGTCCTACCTGTACGAACGATTGCCGCAGCTCGCAACGCGTCACATCTGCACTTTCCTCGTGCACCAGCCTTTCTCGGAATAAAGTCCGTGGAAAGGGCCGAACCCGGGCGGTGCCGGGCACGTACTATTCCACACGTTATGCTCTGATACGAACACCAGGCAGCTCGCAAGTCAACCCCTTCCACCCGAATCTACAGTGTGCCCGCAGACGAGGCTCTTGCCAAGTTCGAGGACTTCAGCGTGTACAATGCGCAGCTGCGGGAGAGCAACGCGAAGCTCCGAGATGAGCTGGAACAGGCAAGGGGCGACTTGTATTCGGGGCGTCAGAGCGCCGCCTCATTCTCGAGTCATGCGCTCGGCTGACAAACAATCCGGTGACCGCTCTAGACGCTGTGCTTCCGGCCTCTGTGGGGCAACGTGGTATACGCAGCAGCCAGGCACCGGCTGACTTACGTTCCTGTCGTCGTCGGCCGAGAACATGGTTAGGGCCTACAACGGCCGATTCCGCAAGCAACCATCGCACGTAGCACCCACACGCAACAAACCCCGTTCGGTGGGATATTTGAGTTCTGCTTGATGCAAGGGTTGTTATTTCGCAGAGGGATCCGTTTACTCAGTGCAAAGACTTTGCAGGAGCAATTCGCTCACTGGCTACACGACCTGTTGCACGACTCTTCCTGCGTGTCAGAGCACAAGGCCTCTTGTGGCACTCGCAGTCACCACAGACGACCGCTATGTCACTCGATTGTTTGTAGGGGCTGCTCAGTTCTCCTTCCAGAGTTTTCTCTCGAACTAGCACGACGCGTACTCTTTGCGCCCGGGAGAAGCAACACAAATGCGACACTTGTGCGCATACCTGCGGGCCTGCACCCGTCTTTCCGTCTTTTAGATTCCCCGTTGGCAAACTGTATCTTTTCCTCTGTGCACTTACAAGTAGAGCGACCATGTTGTCACCACCCGCGGACAATCCAGCGGCTGTTTCTGCTGGTGCCGTGTTTTTTCTTGCCTCGTAGAACACCCGCCTTGCTTCGGGCTACCGTTTCCTGTACACGGCTTCAAAGGAGCGACGAGTCTTTTGCTTTATTTCGCAACGCCCTTCACGTGACGACACTGTTGACCGCACCTTAATTGAGTCGCGGTCGCCGATCCCCAACCGCCAGCATCGTACTTGATGCGACGCGGAACAAGTGCTGACAGCACCACCCGGCGAATAGAGGGCCACAAAAGTGGCAAATCGACCGGTCGGGGGGGTGCTTAGCAGCCATGGCCTGACGGCTGAGTGCACACCTAAGCAGGGCTGCATCCTTGTGTTGTAGCCGTGTTGTGTATAAGGCTTCGTGGGTCAACTACCTCATCACAATAGGCGCAAACCTTCTCGACCGTGGACGGTCGGGATGCCGGGGCCGGTCTCCATGAAGAAGAGAAACGTAAAGCAAGACCCCTGCTGTCTCCGGCTGCTTCGGCAGACATACTACTACTACGCAACGCCCTTTGGGTTACCAGGCGAACCCACAATCCACCGTAACGGTTTTACGAGACTGGGAACATGCAATGTGAATAGCCTCTATTCAAGCCAACCCGGCTTTTGTCTAGTGTATTGTTTTTGGACTAGATAACTGTGCGGAGCTAGCTTTTTTCCATCCTGCCAAAATGCATAGGGGTGGCAGAGAGACCGGGCGTCGGTCTTCAGGCCGGTAGGCCCGGGTTCGAACCGTGCCGAAGACACTTTTCCGGTCGAAAATTATCGACCGGGTTTTGTTGGTTTTCGGGGTCTAATGTGCCCGAAATTTGCGTTTTTGCGGAGTTTCTCAACATCTCGCGGTTTTTGGGGTGGTCAGTCCGGGAAAACGGAGTCGGGGGGACCGCATACATCCGAAACGACTCGTATTCTCGCATATTCTCGTATTGGGAGGTCGCGGCCCCGGTTCTCGCAAAATTCTCGCATGATTCTCGCTAACCCTCGCAGAATATGCGAGAATGAGATAACTCACAGTACAGCATGCTTGAACACATGAGAAACCGGCAGGAATCAACGTTTTAGGTCGTCTCCAAGGCTTCCGCGGTAGGCAAAACAACCTGTGCTATTCATCTCAGCTTGGATATATTGGGGCGGACGTCTCCGCGAGGCTAAGGCCCCGTCCTGTGCGTATTTAGTGGGTGTGGAAACTTTACTTTCGTCGCGAGGCGATCATCATCACCGGTCTGCTCTGCAGTGGCGTGGATGCCAAGTGGGCTCGTGTCCTTGCCGGAGTTTCTGTCTTCTCTGTTTCCCCCCTGCGCGTTTCTGGTTCCTGTGCGTGTTTGGGTAACAAGAATACGTACTGTCGTCGCGAACTGATCATCGAGCTGTGTGTCACCTATGGAAATGCGGCAAACACACGAAGATCATTAACAGTTGGTTCGTTTTCTATTTTCTCTTTTACGCAGCGGCACTGAGACTGGAGCTATTCGCGGCACGAGACGCACACCAAGGAGGAAAATACTAATTGTCCCAAACGCGTTTGCCATTGTAAAAGAGACGGCCGGCAGTGTATCGTGCTAAAACGAAGTACCTCCGAAATGAAACCCACACACGTGTGCACAAGTCAGAAGCACGCCGGCGTGCCCAGTCACAGACCAAAACCGCGACCAGAGAAAAAGCGGGGTATTTCGAACTTTTCTTACACATCTTATACGTGCTAGCTCAAAGGACCTGGCGAATGGTCTTGCTCCGCATCCACTTCTTGTTTCCTAGCCATCAACCAACAAGTAGAATAGTACAACAAAGCTACACATTCCTTTGCTTTTGCCGTCTTTCCTACAACCCGAATCGAATAGGTTGACACCGCATGCAACTCGGTTTCTGCAAAGCAACTTTCGATTACTCGCAGGTAGGCCACAGGTCCCCTTGGAATTCGCAATTGGTTGTCTCCTACATCAAGTGGCACAGCTCAAATGACCTTGCGAATGGGCTTGCTCCACAAAGTTGTGTGTTCACTTCTTGCGACTTTGCTTCCGTTACCTTACCCCTTCAGGTGACACCACTTTATCTTTAGCCACACTTCAACCGTCTTTGCTTGAGAATGGTCCGACACTAGCCCAGGATCCAGGCTTCGTATGGACCGGACCAAAACCGCAAGCAATAGGTGGGCCAAAGAAACCGACCCACTGCCGCGCCCATTACAAAACGAAATGCGCAGGCAGACAAAAAGGGGGCAGAGGAAGGAAAATTGTCCGGAGCAACACAAACCTCCTCCCGCTCTCTCCCGTGCGAGGGGGGGTCGGACGTTGAGGTGCCTCCGACAGTCGGCAGGGAGGGAAGATGCTGTCGCTGGCCGATGGCACCCTTCTGGCGCGGGTCCCGTTCGCGTTTATCACGAACGTCGCGATGTGCGTGCTGCTGCTGATAGAGGTCCAGATGTCCGTGCCGGGGGAAAACACTTTCGTTGCGACGACTGTCGACAAGATCGGCACCATCTTCTCCCCCGACTGGACGACAGAGGCCGACCCGACCGTCAGTTTCTACACCAGCGAAGACGTTTACAACTTCATCGCGGACTCCTACACAGGTTGGTTTGCCCTCCAGGACGACAAGCTAGCTGTGTGGTTCACGGACGGGGCCCCCGAGATGACAGTTCGGTATCTTCAAAAGCCGTGGACGTTTGAAGACGTGGCGCGGGACATCACCTTCGAACCGCCCATGGACCAGCTGACCTGCACCATCGACGGCGACAACCCAGTCGGACCTTTCAACGCCTCCCGCGACGGCAACGACTCCTGCGCCGGCGTCGACGACCTGCTCAAGCGGATCGACCGGGCCACGTACCGCTTTTCCGTCCGATCCCTCCGCACGCGCGGCGAAATGGGGACCCCCGTTTGCTACAATTGGGACGTGACCCAGACGTACAAATTCACCCACACCGGTACGTACCCCGCCTTTTCGCTTTTCTTCCAAAACAGGGTGTCGAATACCCCTTCCGCGTGATTGTACGGGCCAAGTATTGTTGGAAGACACTGTACCCTCCTCCCCAGGTCCGAAACCACCAGATATGAGCCCCTACTGTTGTACACCACCCCATATACAGCAGGGAATGCACCACGGTATTGCACCCCAAGTTCACCAACACTGTAGTATCATCATATATCCCACGTAGGTGGTAGGGTAGGGTGCACGTATGCACACCACAGCGAGTGCATCTTGTGTATGCATAGGTACCAATATGGTGCTCAGGACCTCTGATGCCTAGATCCCATGGTGTACCAATAATGGGACCAGGGGCTTTTGAGAGAGAGGCAACGGCAAAACGGTGCGAAAAACTTCTGCAGGCGTCGTGTTGCTGGACATATTGATGGACGACTCCCTGTGCGACCTCGACGCGTGGGACCGCGGGTTCGGCACGCCGCTGGACAACGTCCGGCTGCTGCTGCTGCTGTTTACCCTGGGCTCGCTCGCCTTGCGCGGCAGGGTGCTCTGGCGGAAGTTCATGTTCCGCCGCATGCTCGCCGCCAGCAGCATCGGCTCCGACACGGGGCACTCCTTGCACACTCTCCGAAAATCGAGCCTGCTACGGCCCAAAGTTGTGCTTGGAGGGTCCGCTGGCACCACCGTCAACGTGGTTCAAGAGGAAGTCCGCTCGGATGAGTCCGAGAGCAGCAACCTCTCCGCAGCGTCGTCTTTGAGCCGGATCGAGTTCTACCAGGACGCGCTCAACAACGTGACCATGCAGATGCAGGACCTCGAGATCAAGAAGAAGACTTCGTGGGTGACCATCGGCCTGGTTGCTGACTTTATCACTCTCGCATCTTGCTTGTGCAATCTCATTTTATATCGCGCCCTGACGTCGGCATCGAGCTCCACGTTGACCATCGCTCGGTCCCTCGTTGGGTTTGCATGTTTTTTCGAGTACATTGCATGTGTCGGCCATCTGGGTGAGCAGCCGTGGCTGTACTTGCTCATCAATTCACTGAAAAGGGGAATGCCGCTCGCCATGCGATTCATCGTCGGGTGCCTCCCTTTGTACTTTGGGTACGTCTGCTTCGGCACGATTGTCTTCGGCCGCTACACGCACCGCTTCGTCACATTCGATGCCGGGTGCGTTACTCTATTCTCTGTTCTCAACGGCGACGTGATGCATGACATCTTCGAGGACATTTACCCGGAACAAGGTGGCGGCCTCAAGTTCCTGTCGAGGATCTACATGTACAGTTTCATCATCCTGTTCATCTATGCCATTCTCAACACGTTTTTGGCTATCATGGAGGATACCTACTTCCAAATCAAACAAGCGCTGGTAGCCGACTTGCAGGAAGATATGAGAGAGGCTGAAGGTGACCTATGACCGCGGCAGCACACAGTGCTGTGATTCCTCGTACTCAATAATGCTTCCTCAACACGTTTCTGTGTCATCATCCAACTTGCGATGGTGGTCTCGCGAAACGTATCGAAGAAGATGTTCGCTCCGAGAAGAGAACAAGGTCAAGAACATACTTGAGTAAGGACTTTACAGCACAGCAACTCTGCCCTGCGTCAACCGTCTGGGGCTGTGTTCATTGCAAGCAGCAAGATAAACCACGCCCACTTTGGCTCTGATGCTGATGACTGTGTCACTGGCGGGGCCGGCACCCGCCCGTTCGCATTCCGGGAGTGGAGTTTTCTGCATCTTCGTGGATTCTCCTCGAGGCGTGGTCGCCTCTGCACTGTGGTCGCTGCCGGTCTCGCCACGTTGTCGCGGCGTCCTGGTGGCGCTGGTTCCCCCTGACCCTTCGATTCAGCTCCGGGTGTGTCAGGCTATCCTTTGTGGCCATTTTTGACAAGAATCCCACGTGACAGGCTCTTTCCTTCGAAAGATCTCGTCGAGGAAAAATGTTTTGGCCGGCGGATCTTCATATCCGCGCTGCACTAACGATGTTCGCCTTAGTAAGTCCCCCGTCCGAGGGAAATACGCTGGCATAGCTAATCTGGCATGACCTCGCCTCGATGATTCCCAATGGGTGGTCTTATTCCACGGAAAGAATCGTACGCATAACTGGTGCGTGGGGGTTCCTATTGGTATGACTGTTGCTGTCAACTACCTGGCAGTTACGGTCAAAAACAAGGGTTCAAGCGCACCAATCTTACTACCGACATCATTGCTTGGATTCGGGCGCTGAACTTGTTGCCAAGAACGAGCTTCCCTCCTAAGCTCTATCCCACAGCTAATCGGTAGCAACGACGGGCGGTGGGTACAAATGGCAGGGACGTAATCAGTGCAAGCTGATGACTTGCGCCTACTAGGCATTCCTCATTCAAGGAGAATAATTGCAATCATCGATCCTCATCACGACACAAGTTCAAAAGATTTTCCATCCTCTTGAAGACAGGTAGCCTGGCAATGGCCTTTAGACCAAGTGGCTGCCGATGTTCAGCAAGGAAGGCATCGGCGCCAGCAAAACGGAGACGATGGATGACGACCCCCCAACGGAAGACGTGCTTGAGCATTCTCGAAAAAGTGGGATGCAGCACATCTCCGCCGTTCTAGCGACCTTTCCGTGGTCCCTGACGTACTTTTTTTTCTTTGATCCTAGCCCGGAGCATTGACTCGCCACTTCCTTTCCGCCTGCTTCTTTCCGACCCATTTCCTTCTGTCGGAGCGCTTGCTTGCAGATATATGCCTGGTTGTGACTCGTCGGGGGTATAGTGGCAGCGACACAAGCACCTCACCACGCGCACGACTCCTCATCTGCGCACCTCCAAGGTAGCACTCTTTTCTTCTTTTCTTTTGTGTCTAACACGTGCTATTTGCCCAGATCAAAAACCGATTGATGGCAGCGTACGAGCCTCACACCCGTTGGATAAACAAAACAGATTGTAGGCCAGATCCGTTTTTCTTTCAACGGGAAAACCACACCCCCGAGGTTTTATTATCTCGCAATCGAACCAGGTGTACCACCCAAGCAGTGCACACCTCCTCCGGTCTTCTTGAAAGGTGAGTGGCAATGTGCAAAGTTGTTGTTGTGGTCCCACGCCAGGGTGGTTTGTATGTAGGTAAGTTTCCGTTATATCCCACCCCAAACAAATATGTGCCCTAAAATCCCGGTTCAAAACAAATTTTGTGCCCCCTTATATATAATATCCCGGTTCAAAACAATTTGTGCCCTTATACCCCGAACCGGGATATAAGGGCGCAAATTTGTTTTGGACCGGGATAAAAGGGCATTCCACCTTATATTAAACTATGATGGTATCCATCTGTCCCCGAGTATGTTTTGCAGCTGCGTGAGCCTCATTGAGGGCCCCACCTACACAAACCAACTCGCAGGGCAAAAATAAATAAATACCAAGGGGAGGGCCATAGGAACTCTTTCATCGCATCTGCCTTTTTTTCTCCTATCACCGCGGCTTTTTTTTTTTCCTTCCTTTTTTTTCCACGTTAATTAGAACTAAAGAAGAACCCGACACGAAGCGCAAAAAGGGATCGCTCCAGACGAGAAGAAAAGAAGTAACACCCGGGAAACGGAAGGAATCGAACACTTTTTTCTGGAGTGGTAACCGAGTGTTTTTGAGAGAGTGCGCGCGGGGGGTGGTGAGGGGGCGGGGGTAGTTCGGAAGCTTCGGAAGCGTTTTGGGAGGGTCGCACTCCGGGCAAGGTGACTGAAGCGATCATGGCGACGAAGTGGAACACCGTGGGGGACAAGAAGCCCGGCGCGAAGCCGAAGGCGGAGCCGGAGAAAAAGCCGGCGGACAGGAGTCGGACGTCGGGCCGGCAGCAAGGGGGCGTCGAAGCCGCGCTGCGGAGCGTGAGCGGCGGCAGGAACAGGATGGGCGGCCCCGGGGCGCCGCGCGGCATCACCAGCGAGCGGAAGCCGTTCGGACCGAGGGGGAACAGCCCCAACAGGGGGCACGACGGCAGCGTGTCGAAGGCCGCTGCGCCGGACGCCGCGGCGGCCGCGCCCGCCGCCCGGATCGTCGTCAGCGCGTGGGCGTCGTCGAACTTGACGGGGAAGCGCTCCTACGCCGACGCGCTCCACGAAAAGAAGGAAAAAGAAGCGCGGCTCGCGAAGCAAGCCGCCGAACCCGAGAAGAAGCCCGACGTCGAACCCGTCGAAGCCTGGCCGCAGCTCGGCGGCGGAGCGGGCCACGCGCAGAGCGCGGAAACCGGTCACGCCAACAACACCAGCAGCAACAACAACGCCGCCGACGAGGAGCCGGCACCCACCCCCGAGATGGAGCCCGCGGCTGAGCCTGAGGAAGAGGACACGCCGGCCGAAAAGCTCAACGGCGTCGCCGAAGCGGACACGCCGAAGGACTCGGCCCAGGACTGGAACGCCGGCTGGAACGAGTTCGAGGACAACTCCGCGCAGCCCGCCCACGTGGACGCCGACCCCGCCACCTCCGACGCGTTCGACTCCACCGACAACGTCACGCTTGCCTTCGAAGAGCGCCCGAAGCACGCCGGGCGCTCGGGCGACACCGCCGCCGCGTTCGAGGCGCAGGAAGACGCCGTCGTCTTCAACGAGAGGGTGCAGGAGCAGGCAGACCTGACGGCGGAAGGCACTTGGCTCTTCTGCGGGGATGGTGCTTTGGAGAAGATGCCCGAAGAGGGTGACGACGAGGAAGCCGTCGAGCAGGAGCAGGAACAAGAGCAAGAACAAGGCGAACAGGCGCAAGACGAAGAAGAGGAAGAAGCCGAAGAGCCCGCTGACGAAGCTGCCGACAACGAAGTTGAGGAGGAGGCGGAGCTTGACGCCGCTCAAAACGAAGTCGACGAAAGAGAAAACGAGCAAGTTGAAGAGGAAGTCGAGGCACCCCAGCAACCCGCACCAGTCATCGACCACAACGACATCAGCAAGCCGGCCTACCAGCAAGAGTGGGTTCCTTCAACCCAGAACGCAGCTCAACCCATCCGCCCCATCTCCTTCACCGCCGAGCCTTGGAAGGAACCCGAACAGCCACAACAACCGACTGCCGCGCAAGTCCCGCAGCTCCCGCAACAACCGCAGCAGCCGCAGCACGCGCAACCCGAACTCCCACAGCAGTCCCAGCACCAGCAGGTGGAGCCCCAGCAGCCGCCTCAGCAACCACAACCTCCGCAGCAGGAGCAGGAGCAGGAGCAGGCGCCGCAAGACGCGCCGGCCGCTGCAGCATCCACCGGGTACTCCTTCACCGCCGCTGGCCACAACCAGGTTGCCGCCCAGCAGCTTCTCCTTGAGCAGGCCAAGGAGAAGGAGCGCATCCTCCTGGAACGCGTCGAGAAGGAACGCGCCCTTGAGGAGCGCACCAGGGAACTGGAACAGCGCCTCAGCCAACTGGAGCAGTCGAAGAACTCGTGGGAGCGTGACTTCCGCGAGAAGGAGCACCACCAGAAGGCTCAGTTCGAGCGCTTTTTGCAGGAGAAGGAGGACTTTGACCGCAAGCAGGCCGCGGCACTGCAGGCTAAGTACCAACAAGAGAAGGCAGAACTGGAGCGCAACCACCACATCAAGGAGCAGGCAGCGCGCGAGCAGCTTGCCCGCGAGCAGGCGGCGAGAGATCAGGCGGCCCGGGAACAAGCCGCACGCGACGCTCGGGAACAAGTGGCCCGTGAGCAGGCTGCCAGAGAGCTCCAGCAGCAGCAACAGCAGCAGCCGCAGCCGCCGCAGAGGCCGCAGCCGCCGCAGCACGTGGCTCATGACTTGCCCGAGAAGCGAGATGCGCCGCAGCCGCCGCAGGACCACATGATGCCGAGACACGACGACCAGGACCGCGCCAGGGGCCCGCGCGTCGCGTTCGGCAAGGTCCACGAAGAAAAGGACCACTTCAACCACCACGCCTCGTACCAGCAGTCCCACCACCACCAGCAGCAGCAGCAGCAGCAGCAGCAGCCGCCGCCGCAGCAGCCGCCGACGCAGCAGCCGCCGCCGCAGCAGCCGCCCCAGCAGCAGGCGCAGCACCACTCCCGCGTCAACGCACACATGCTGCCGGGCGGCCCAGTCCCCCCGAAGCACCAGCAGCCGGCCATCCCGCAGGGACACCTTCCCAACAGCAGCCAGAGCCAGCAGCAGCACCACCACCACCAGCCTGCCCAACAACAGCACAACTCGCACCTTGGAGCCGGCATTGCCAGGTGGAACCGAGAGGTATATTTTTCGTCGTTTCAGACAATCGTCTTAGAAGATCAATCTTAACCGACACATAATAGCATACTATGAGCCAGTCCACCCTATTTCCTGGAAGTGCATCGAATTGCTGGCTGCTGTCTAACACAGGCCCGACAGGCTTATCGTAGGCTATCGCAGGCCCGCACAGGCTATCGTAAGCTATCACAGGCCCGCACAGGCTATCGTAGGCTATCACAGTCTTATCAGCAGGGGGTAGACCGGCACAATACTGTGGTACATGCAGGGCTTCTCGCTGCTCACACACAACCGTCCACGCTCTTGATGGAAAGGTTCTTGCGCAACACACGAAGATCGATTGGCAGTTGGCTTTAACATTCCGCAGACCAGCAAACAGCAGCACAAAGCGCACGGCACGGAAGAGAATATTGTCACTTTTTTGGCGAGCGTGTACTCTAGTCTCCCAGTACCGTGTACGTGCGTCACCTGGGCCAGGCCACTGCGGGAGAGATGCCACACCATTTTCGAAAGCAGAACACTTTACACACCGTAATTGGAATACTGTAAAACTGGACTAAAGCTGGAACGGGTTAATGACGAACCAGGTAAAACCGGGGACACCTGGGTATGTAGGACCAGCCAGCAGGACATCCTACAGCCCGTGCCGCTGTCATAGGATGGGACCACCACTCGTAGATACGATGACATATCTTACCTTGTGTGCATCGAGGGGTTGACCTGCGTATTGAGCAGGCGAACGTCCCCTCAGGCGCGGGCAAGCACCAGGGTCGATCTTCTGCAAATTACGCAAACCCCGAAGAAGAAGAGAAGAAGAAAAAGGCCGCTCCCGGTCCAGGAACGTGACGGTCAACCACAGCTTGCAAAGCTTGAGTCGGAGGCAGCTCAGTGCCACAACCCCGTCCGCTCTGCCCTGTGGCTGACCGTCTCGACGAGCTTGTGTTCAGCGCAAGCGCCAAGCCCCAAGGTGCGCCACGCCTTGATGCTTTAGTTTGGGAAATCGGTAGCCACTTGACCCGTAGGCCCGTGGCTCTGCAGTACCGCCGAACACGTGAAGCTTGGCTCCCGTGTAGCAGGCTTTCCCTGGTACCTTAAACCCCGAAAAAAAAAAAAGCCGAACCGGGTATACACCGTCCGATATGCGCAATGCCGCAAACAACCGCCTGATCAATCGCAGTTGAACTGAGAGGGAATCATCGTTTCGCCTTTTCTCTGTCAGCACGCGCACCCTTCTTAATCAAATGAAATAATTGTTATTAAAGCAGCCGACCATCTCGCGAGAGCAGGACGTGCCGTCGTACAACAAAGGCGGCTCACACCACCAGAGCCACCACGGGCAGCAACAGCAGCACCACCAAAACCACCACCATCAGAACCACACTTCGTCGCACCACAACCAGCACCAGTCGCACCCGGCCCACCACCAGAGCCAGCAGCCAGACAGCAAACCCGGTATGCCCCGCTAGTTCTGCAAACGTACTTGCGCCGTAAGCAGGGTTCCTTTTGTCTGATTGGCCCTCCTCTCGGTTTTGCGAAGCGGGATCCTGAACAAATCCGTAGCTGAAAACAGGCACCGTAGCCGGACGAGCCACTGCATTGCAAGGTGTCCAACGGCCTACCCTGGAACAACAGCGTGGCCAGCAGAACGTGAGTGGTTGTGACAACGAACAGACAACCATCTTGTCAAGACTACATTTGCATTGCGTACTCGTTCGCAGGCTCAAAAGGAATAAGCAAGAACCACGACGACATCACCACACAGGGTACCAGAACACCTTCTCGTCGCAGAACAGAGAGCAGCCGTACGGCATGCAGCACAACAACAACCGCGGGGTGTGCATCTTTTTTCCTTTCCTTGGGGAACCGAAGCCGCCCAAACATTGAATATCGGCCAGCACAAAGTAACATTTGCTAGCGGGACAGTTGAACTTAGCTCGTAGGATCAAGCTGGTATGGTCCTCACATTGTCCCTCAGAGGGCTGGCAACTCTTGGAAGCTTTCGACGAAACCACTCCGAAACAGATCCGAAGGCCCCAGTCCAAATCCCACTTGGGAAACATTTTTCTTCGCTCCAAGTGCGCCACTCAGGAGCGACAGACAAACTATTATCAGTCTGAGTCCAGAATTCAGAATATCACGGGATTTGTCGCCTTCTTCAAGCAACCTGGGGGCGAATCCAAAGTGCTAAATGGGACGTGAAGGTTCCGCACGTCATTCGTGGTGATTAGAACAGTCCGGCGTGTGTCAGTGCACCTACTTGTACTCTGGCTTGTCAGGTAGTCAAGCAAAAGAGGTCGGAAGAAGACCGCAGCAGGCTTGAGTCATACTTATTGGGGATTCCACAACACACACACACACACTCTCTCGCACCCTGTTGTTGCTTCAGCCCGAGGCCCGCCACGCCTACGGGAGTGCGCCTTGCGTCCAAGAACTCACACCCTGCAGCAGCGCAACAGCAACCTTGGAGGTGGCATCCGCAACCAGCGCGACGTCCGTGACCAGCCCTCGGCAGCACCGCAGGTATTCTTCATCAAAAATATCACCCGCTTCACTTTCCTTTCTTCAAAAGAGCAGTGTGCCAAGCTAAGTGGCGAGATTTGGCGCCCCCTGTACCGGCTATCCTAGTAAGTGCACAGGGCGGAGCCCTGGTGTTCTACGGATATCCGGAATGTGGCGCAAGCTGCTTGGGGACACAACTGGCGTCGAGGTAAGAATCCTGGAATGGGGTATCCACAGAGGGTGAGAGTCCCGTATTTCCTCGACGAGCCATCTTGGCTTTCTCCTTGCAAGCACGAGTCGCTCAGTTGGGGAATGCTGAGCTAATCGGGAGGTATCCCTCTGCTACGGAAGAAGAAGAAACTGTCGGAGAAAAGAAAAAGGAACGTCCGCACCGTGACAAGGTCGAATCGGGCAACCGCAGCACGCGAGTCGGGGTCAACCGAGTGCTACAACCCCGCCCGCTCTGCCCTTTGTCAGACATCTCGTGTTCAACCTAAGCGCTCTCGTCCATCGGTGGGCACTTCGAACCGTGGGCTGACTCCCGTGGCTTTTCCACATGCACGTGTGCATCAATGTGGACCTACTCCACGGGCCGAAATGCTAGCATGGGGAACTGACCTTTGCCGTTTTTCGCGAGTCTCCCCAAAAGCAGGTTCTGAAACCCCAACCCCCGCGCAGCAAACAGTTGTATCAGCGAATAAAAAGTGAAATGAGGACTCTCATTCGTAAAAAAGATGGCCTGCAGAACTCAGTGACCATATCGTGAATCCGTCCAACAAACAACAGAAGCCGGTCCAGCAGAGCACGCCCGCTGTTGCCAGCAACACGACGAGCAGCACACAGCCGGCCGAGGCGCCTGCTGGCGCGAACCCGTACCAGCAGATGGGGTACCCGGCATTCTCCTTCCCTCCGTACTACCCGCCCTACCCGTACCACCCGAGGAGTGCCTACCCTTTCCCGCCCTTGAGTATGTTCTGCTTTCTTACGCCTCACACGAACCCATGATTGTACCTGTGCCAAGTTCTCAGTTGAGGCTACATCATTCGCAGGTCGGAAAACCGTCGATTATTCGTTGTCGTTGTCATTGACAGCGCAATACGTTTCAGGTTAGTGTGAGTTTGATCAAAGTAACACAGTCAACGCCGCGTGGGTGTGGGCTTTGGATATTGTCGTGTTTCAAACCCCCCCCGATTGCGCGTTACCTGGAAGCACCCAGAGGATTCCGGTGCACGAAGGTGCAGTTGCCCGCATCCAACCGGCAATCATCTCGCAAAAGGGTGGTGACGCTACCCACCTGGACAAGGTGTCCTGCTGCCCCAGTAGCGCAATACGAGTTCCGGACTTTCTTTACCAGGTCCTCTTCCCGCCTCCTCTCATTATTGCTACTGCGCTGTCCAAACAGAGGGAGCGGAAAGCTATGTCAGCCAGGACTGCGAGTATGCGGGATCATTGTTTCCGGGCTGCTAGGTGCACCGGTCACAGCAGGGTCAACAGCAGCACCGGTGCAGCTCGCGTTCACCATGCAAGTGTCGTCGGATGAGGAATGCCAGACCTGTGCGGACACTGCGGAGCGGTTGGCGGGGCCGACGGCCATCCGGCATCATGTCCTCCAATCACCCTGCGACACGATGGTAACCTGGCAAATAAAAACACACAGGCTACCCGCACCCGTACAGCTACTCGTGGCCAGGCTACCCAATGCCGGGGTTCCCAGGAGCCAGTATGCGTTTTCTTTTCGTGACGTGAACAAGATCACACAATTCACTTGTGTACCGTACAGGAATCTTTTGCAACCTGCCAAACCACGCACACAGCTGGCGCGACACCCGCGCAGGCTTCGGGTACAAGCTCGAACGACGATGCGCCGACTGGATACCCGTCAGGCCCAGCTGACAGGCAAGCGAACCCGTCTTTCCCGCAGCAGCCGCAGAACGCGGCGGCTTGGAACGCGTGGCAGTGGCAGCCGGGCCAGGGGCAGTCGAACGACCAGCCCCGCACGTCGACCTCCAGCGCCCTCCCCTCGTCCACCTTCCCGGGCCTCGCCCCGGGCTGGGGCTACAGCGCGCAGCAGAACTACCCTGGCACCAGAAACAACCGGCCCGGCAGCTAAACCCGCCTTCTTCCCCCTTTTCATTGCCTTTTCCCTCCAACGGAAAACCGAGGAAGGCCGCACACACATCGTCTCACATCGAGGCCCAAGGCCAGCACCCAACACGGAACGTATGGGCTAACGCGGATTCGACATTCGCACTGACCCCCCCCCCCCCCAACACCCTTCAAGCTAAACCATTATACAACGACCCCCCCCCCCCCAACCACCCCTCCACAGTCCTTGCAATTCCCCTTTTCCATCTTACACGTAGATTCCTTTTTTTCAACGCCGAACACGGGAAGAGTTAAAAGACAGACCGTCTCTTTTCTTCTTCTTCTTCGTTCACACGACACATACTGCTGGTTCCATTCTTTGACCCACGCTTTCTTTGCTTGCGAAGACTTCGCCTATCTCTCAACGTCAACAGGGTCAGCTGGGTTGTAGCTGAGCAAGCCGCAATTTCACGTACCTTTTTGTATCAGACTTCTGAGCATCATCCCCACCCCCCGACACCATGCCCATAGAATGCATCAAGACAGCTTTGAAGTACGACAGAAAAAAGCCGAAGCGAAGTCAGTAACACAGCGAAAAAAAAAAGAAGAAAGAAAAGGAAATTTGTCAGCTGTTGTCCCAGCCCTTTGTTTCCCCCCCTTTCGCGCAGACAGCGGCAGCGCAAGGCCTGGAGAGAGAGCCGGATCATCTAAAGTCTCCCCCGCTCCGTCCACTGGGGCTGAAACGGGCTTCGCTGCACGCATGGCTGCCCGGGGGCTCTCTGGGTGCCCAGCGCAGTCTATCGTATGCCAACGATCAAAACCGTACACCGCGAGAGTAGGAGAAAGTAGAAAAGGAAACTAGAGTTTTCGTTGACCGCACTACCCTGAGCCCAAATCCTGGACGTAGTTTCGGGTGGCAAATTTGCAGATGATCATGATCAAAAGGCGGTTCAGTTTCCTCACATTGCATGTGGCTAATAATTCCCGTCGGTAGCTGGCCTACCACAAAGAGTGACCCCAGGCAGGGTTTCTTTCTCCCCGAAAGACAAGTCGGGCAGTGCAAAAACTATCCACAACCCCCCCTTCCTCCCCACCACTGAGAAGTGCGAAATCTCCCACGAGGCTAGACGATCGGGGAATCGTCAGTCGCTTTCACGAAACCATTTGCCACGCAGCATCCGAGGTATTCAAACCTTTCGACTTGTCAAACACTCGACCCGGAGATTCTTGGTAGAGCATCCGTCGACAAATTTTGTTGCTGATCCGCTGTGGTTTGCGCGACGTGCGCTCACGTTCAGTACCTGCTTCAGTACCAAATTCACCTATTTCGCCCCCCCCCCTCGCTCACCCCCCCTCCTTTCTACCTTCGTGGGTTCATCTTTCAATCTGATACTGTTTTGTTTCAAAACACACCCCCGGCACTTCTTCCCCCCCCCTTATTTTTTACATTCCGCGCTGTGACCGCCCGCCCACTCCTGTGTCTGTGGTTGAAGGCCTGAGTTGTGTACGCGTCACTCCAAGCATGCCCGCCCCCCCTTGCCCCTCCCCGCCTCTTTTTTGCCCCTGCCCCATTGCTACACGGTGGACCGGTCATGGTCATAGTCATGGTCATAGTCATGGTCATAGTCATGGTCATAGTCATGATCATAGTCATGGTCATAGTCATGGCCATAGTCATGGTCATAGTCATGGTCATAGTCATGGTCATAGTCATGGTCATAGTCATGGCCATAGTCATGGTCATAGTCATGGTCATAGTCATGGTCATAGTCATGGTCATAGTCATGGTCATAGTCATGGTCATAGTCATGGTCATAGTCATGGTCATAGTCATGGCCATAGTCATGGTCATAGTCATGGCCATAGTCATGGTCATGGTCGAGACCGCAGTTTTTATCTGCAGCCTGGACTGGTATTTGTGGCCTGAATGGCCCAAATTGACCGCTGTAGATACCGGGAATCCTCTCGTGCCGGCTCGATGGGCTTTCTCGTCATCAGTCGGAGAAAGCCAAGTTCTTTTGACCGCAACCCATGCAGACAATGGCCGCAACCAGCACATGACCTGTCTCCCGTGTATTGTTGCCGCCTTACTACCCCCTCTGTTCCTGATCCAATGCCTTGCCAACGAAAGAACTAAAGTAAAAATATCCCGCCAGAATCATCAAGCTTGAACGCAAAAGAACAATTCCATGTTCCATTTCTTCTTTTTTTAAACTAGGAGCAGGCATTGAAAACAAAAAAGCGAGAAGTCATAGATCTTTCTTTTTTCTCTTTAATACACACGCACACACCCGCGCACACTCTTTTTCTCCCCCATCCATTTAGAACGAGGCATGCTTCGAACAAGTCAGCCCTCCAGCGAACAAGCGCATCGGAAATATGGACCCCTGCAGCCAGGTTGCACTGCGCCAGCCCCTAGTTCCTGAATTCACGTGCGGGGACATGAAAGGGTACTCAAACTTGTGCCGACGGTAGCGAAGACACATTGTCACCGTCCATCGACAGACTGCCAGCCTCGAGAGTGCTCGAAACACGCCGGCTTCGTGTCACCAAGCGCACAAGCTCACTAGGCTATCGTAGAAAGTGGGTATCCGTGGCAAGAACGTCGTGAATGTCTTTACGCACCTTACACCAACGCCTTTTCTTTCTTTTCTTCTTCCTTGGCTTTTTCTCCCTGTTGCCGCCTGCACCTCGTGTCGCCGCTACGCCCCCCCCTTGATCTATTATGCGTTTCTTATCTTCTGTTTTTCCAACCGGACCGCCCGCCCCGCCCAGTCCCGTTTTCTTCACGTTCCCTTCATGTTTCTTTTTCGTTTCATCTCAAGTGTACGGAGAAGGCTTGCTGAAGTCCTCCGGTGTTCGGCGGTACTGCGGAGCCACGGGCCTCCGGGCCCAGTGACAACAGACCCCCCCAAACAAGAGCATCGGTTCGGCGCGAACTGTGGGCACAGTGCTCCGTAGAGACGGTTGGCCGACATGTCTTCGCCTGAACTCCTTATCAAGCTTTGCATGCTGCGGTTGACTGTCGCGCTCCTATCTAAGGGCGCTTCTCTTCTCTTTCGTTTCTTCTATTCATTTCATTCTGGGCTCCGGGCGACTCTTCTTCGAAGAAACCCACTTCTTGAAAGGTGAATGCTCTCAAATTGAAAAAAGAAAAGAAAGCGCCCTCCCACGTCTTCTCCCGCTTTTGCTCCACGTTCAATTTCTTTCGCCATCCCCCTTGAAGGAAAACAAAGCAACACCGCATAGCCTTTCATCATCACCACACCGCCTTCCAATTTTCTCTTCCCCCAGACCCGTGTTTTTAATCAGGTTCATTCATTCCTTGTTTCTTTCAAAGCCGCTTCCCCACCGGATACGTTAAAAAAGATGATAAAGGAGTCTAAAAAGGACTCCCTTGAACCCTACACATCAATCCCGGGCTGCTCTCCTGCTGCTGGGCAGGCTTCCATGCTCTCACTCACGAAACGTGTCGGAGATCTCCAGCCGGGAAGACGCACGCAGATCCGTGTGGTCCGTGTACTTAAAAGTTCCCAATGCTTAACGGCTTCATTGCGTGGGCGGCCCTGAGATTACCCCTCTCAGTGGGCATCACTGTTTTATCTTTCGTCTTGCCGTCCGTGCAGCTGCCTTCTTCCGTGCCAGGGGCTCGTCAGCGTGAGCAGGACCCTCACGATCCCAAGCAGAGAACTGAGAAAGACGAACACAAAACACCCAACCCGCACCGCCCCCTACACAAGACGAGATGCTTCGATGGGCGTCTCCACACAGTGAACCGGGGCTGCCCCCCCCCCCCGCTTCGTTGACCCTGCTCGTCTTCTCAGTTGCCGAGCCACCGGGCACAGTGCTCGAAGGAGATGGTCCTGGTCTGCTGTAACCAGAACGACATACACCTCGTGGTTTGCGCGCTCGTTTCCCCTTTCAGCCCTCTCTTTCCTGGGCCTTGCACCCGCATCACAAACCCTTCTAATTTCGTGCCAAACCCTTTTTCTTTTTCCTTTTCACATTATCCTGGTGTTTCTCCTTTCTTCCTTGTTGTTGGTTCCGCTTCATTTTCTTTGAATCTGACGTTTTTATTTCCCCCTGATTCCCCGTTTCGTCTCTTCTTTGATTCCTTCGCCTTACCTGCCCTGCTCTTCCCCGTGATTATTTTGCTTCCTTCATCCTTTTTCTTTGGGTGTGCCGGCCTAAGAGGATAAAAAGATGACTCTTTTTTTTTTTTTTTTTTAAACCAGTCTTTTTTCGATGGAAAGTCGGGTTTTCTTTTTCTTCTATCTCCTTTCTCGTGCTTCAACCGCTTCAAGAAGAAGCGGCGCAAGCCGTGGTTGATCCTGCCAGTAGTCATATGCTTGTTCCAAGGATTAAGCCATGCAAGTCTCAGAGTAAATGGATTAACAGTGGGTCTGCAGACGGCTCATTAAATCGGTGGCAATCTACGCGGGGAAGGTGCCGTTGCTAATACATGTCCGAAGGATTCAACTCGATTCAGGGGCGGGTGGAGAGGCGAAAAGCGACGCGTTCTTGCGAAAACACGGCACCAGGCTGCGGTGCTGCGCGTACTGGCGGGGACGCTACCAAGCGGCGAAAGCGTTGCTGATGATGGGGTTAGTATCCAACCACGCATTCCGCCGGACAACAAGCCGAGTTGTGTGCGCTACCCGCAAAGGTCGGACAGCACAGAACCATGTTCCGCACGATAGCATGCATCGCCTAAATCTCATGGCCGAATCTCTGATGCCCATTATATCCCCTGCTCGAAGACGCTTTACCCCTGGGACACGGTCGCCGGGTGTCTTCCAGGCACATAGTAGTAGTTGTAAGTTTGTTGCATTATTGTGTGTGGTCCTTTTTAAGATGGATTGTGTCTGGCGCTCTCTCTCCCTTAGGGTTGCCGCCCGAGGGAACCGGCTGTGAGCCGAAACTCGACGCCGGTCTCTCCGGACTGCACCAGGAGAGAACTTCGCGGCGGATCACAAAGCACCCGCCCTGCATGAGGCACGCGCTACCGTTGCATCCTCCATGTTTGCACCTTCCCCGCGTTCTGCGTGTGGGGTCACCGGGCAACTGCCGCAGCAGCCGCAGATACGTCCTTCGCCCTTGGCTCACTTTCGGGAGGTGTCGCTGCTCACCTACCAGTGTGTTCCTGGTTGTTGCCCTAATTTGTTGCATTATTGTGTTTGTCAGGCCTTCGATTACCCTGAGCAACGCACTGTGCGTGTGTGTAGTAAAACGATCAACCGGCACGCACGAACAAGCCAAGCGCCTGTCTTTTTATTCGTGCAACAGCTTTACGAACCGTACTCTTATCTTAGCCAATTCACCCCCCTGCCCCTTAGTTGTCGAGCCTGTTAGAACATAATCGCCCGAAACAGGGTCGGCGCTGGCCACGCGTACAAGAAAATAGCAATGTACGCGCCGACGCCGCCGGCGCACCCGCGCAAACCGGGAGGGGGTAGCTTCCGGGACACGCCGGCGTTTCTGATGGGGCAGAGGGACTGGCAGGGCATGAAGCTGCTGACCGGCGGAACCAAGAGAAGCAAGGTGCTCAAGCGGGCCGTGTCCGAAATCGGGTCGCTGGCCATTCTGTGCGAAGCGGAGCAGGGCCTCCGCAATTTGGTGGAGTGCAACGCGTCGCGGCGGCGGGCGCAAGTCGAGCTGCGCTTCTTCCACAGCCTCGAGCTCATCTTCGAGCACGAAAGCTTCACCGGCAACGAAACGCGCCTCCGCGCCGCCCTCGACGCTGCCGAAGACCACGAGCGGACTAATCTCCTCTCCGACGTTGCACAAACGTGCGTCGCGTCGGGCCACATCGCGCCCGCAGACCTTCGTCTGTACTACGCATTGGTCGAACAGCACGCAAGCGGGAGCCATCTCGTTCAAACCGAAGAGCAATTCCAGCGATCCGGAAGTTTGCATCCGGCGTTTTTGTCCGTGTCCACCGAAGTGTTCCCCGCGGTTGAGTTCGGGAGCCGCGCGTGCGTCGAAGGCGAGGAGGGAGTGGTGCGGGGGCAGTGGGAAGGCAGGCGGGCGGTGCAGGCGGGGTTTCTGGCCGGCGGGGCGCGCGTCGGAGAGGAGCGGGCGGAGGACTGGTGCAGGCTGCGGTGTGCGGCGAGGGACAGGCGGGAGGTCGAAGAGGAGGAAGGAGAGGCGCGCGACGAAGTGTGCTCGGACCGCGCCCGCGGCCTGCTGCAGACGAAGGGCGACGAACGGAACCGGCGCCGAAACCTGCACGTGTTCGACGTGCCCGGCCGGGAGACAGCCCAGCGCTGCGCCCTCCTCGACTGGGAGTACCGCGAACGCAGACTCCTCGAGCTCCGCCTGGAACAGGTCGCCCGCGCCGCGCTGTGGTTCCACCACACCCACCCGCTCGAGCAGGAAGAAGTCGGGCAGCGGCTGCACGAGGAGTACCTCGAAGCCCACGGCTTCACCGACCTCAAAATCGCGCACAATCGCGGCGAGGTGGACGTGCTGCAGCACCAGCTCACCGTGCTCGAACCCCCGCGAAAAACCCTCGCGGCGGCCGAGGTGAACGCGCGCTTGCTTGCCGAAGGGGCCGAGCAGCGAGAGGCCGGCGCCCTGTGGGCCGCGCAGGGGCGCCTCGTCGACTTGCGCGAGCGGTTTGCCGACGGCGTCGGGGCTTTGGTGTCGAGGGAAACGGTGCAGAGGGGCGGCGTCCGGATCGCGGAAGGATCGTCGAGGGAGGTTCTGTTGGAGGAGCGCGGGTTGGAAGGGGCGCTGCTCGCAATCGACGGGCAATTGAGGCGCGAGGAGGCTTCCGAAGTCGAGCACCGACTACGGTTGGAGGCAAGGCGCATGCGTGGGTTCTGCCGTGCGGTGTACACAGGGTTGCTGCTTCCGTTGTGCGAGGAAAGTGAAAGAGGCGGCCGACTTGAAGTTGTCAAGGAATGGAGAGAGGATCGCGTCCGTCTAGCTGGAAAAATGCTGCCCTGGTTGACAGAGGCTGCGGTGTCCGGCCGTTCCTTGGCGGAGCTTCTGGCGTACGAAGAAGAGTCGCGGGAGCAGATTGCGCACGCGGCGTGGGTTCTACTGTCCAACGTCCGCGACGCCGCGGCATCCTTTTTCGAGCGAAAGCACGCCGAAGCCCTCGAAATGCTCGCCCTCCGCCGACAGAGGCTCGTCGTGGCCCGCGAGTCTTCCGATCGGCTGCTACTGGCAGAAGCTGCCGACGCTTGCTTCGGCGACGCGCTCGCACGCTTTTCATGGCAAGGCGAATACGTGAGCAGGCGCTCGATCATCCGCTTGGAAACCACCGAGTACGCCGACCTGCTCATTTGGGCCCTGCAGTGCGCGGAATCATGGCAGCGGTACGTCATCAAGGCGGAATCGATCCTGGGCACCGTTTACTTCCCCTTATACTGCTTTGACTCCATGTGTACCGACGCGAGGGGCAACATCGAACTGTGCGAAGAACAGACTCGGTGCTTTGCAGAGAACCGGTTCCAACAGCAAGGCTACGCGATCGAGAACGAGTGTCTCCTGCAAAAGGCGCTCACCGGAGACGACACCCAAGAGCCTCCGGTAGCAGGCCAACGGCAGGACAACATGCCCGCCACTGAAGCCGAGCTCCCATTAGAAGAACACCCCGCAGCGGTACCGCAAGAAAGCATGCCGCCCGTCATTGAAGCTAACCTACCGTCTCAGCAGGCAAAAGAGCCTTTGGCAGAGGGCCAGCACGACAGCCTCCCTATCGCCGCTGATACCGAAGCCACCTTTAACGAAGCGCAACCATTGTCGCTTGTCATACAGTACGCCCGGCATTCAAGCCGTGAAGATACCAACCCGAGCGAGTACCAGCCTCTGCAGCTCCTTCTATCCCTGCTCGACCAACACAACCGCGAAACCACCGCAAAATCCGAACCTCAGCCCTTCTTGCCGGAATCAGTCAGTACGTGGCTTCCGCAATCCCTCGCCGACGTGAAAAGCGTCCTCGTCGCATCTGACAACACACCAACACTCGAGCTGCTCTTTGAGCACGTCAGCGTGCCCTGCGCACCTTCCACGACATCACGGCCGTCGCGGCATTTGTCCGAGGCGTTCGACGTCGAAACTTACCGGACGCTCTCACTCTCACATTCGGGTGCCCGAGATCGCTGGAGCAGCCGAGCTTCGTCGTCGCTTACGCCTCGTAATTACGTTGAGTTGATGCAACTGCTTGACTTGGCAGACGCGTCTGAAGTCGAGGCTTTGCAGGAGGTTGTTGATGCTGCGGTTCGGTTCAGGAAAGATTCCGTTGCCTCGTGCTCTTCCACGGATCGTGCGGGTATCGCGTGTGCGCGTGTGCTCCAGCGTGTCTGCCGTGGTGGGGCGCTGCGCCTCGCATTGGCACAGCGGAGAGACCAACAACGCAACGACACAACGCTGCAGCCGTTCGATGCGCGCTCTATCACTCGCAGGGAAGCCACCGCGCGCCAGGCCATCACCATCTTCATGGAACAAGTCATGGTCAACACCATCTCCAACTTCTGGAACACCCACCCACAGGTCTAGCAGAACAGCTTCAACAGATGCTTCGCTACCTGTCGTCCAATCTGTCGGGTAGGCAGGCCCACCGTAGATGCGGTAACAAAAGAGAGAGGGCACCGAGCGTACAGCTGAACGTGATACACAAGCGAAGTCTCACTCTAACAAAGCGAGCAGAGAACACTGTGACCGTCTGCAAGTACGCCGAGGGTTTTTGCATTCTAGCTCCAATCACTGTGGTTGAAGAAGAAATCTGCCCGATCCTTAGCCACTCTTCAGCGTCTGATACAAGCACCAACGGCTGCACACGAGGGACTCAATAATATCAGTGACAGGAGACGGCGTTTGTGCCGTATCTCCACCTTTGACCTCATCGCGCTTTGCTTCATTTTTCGCTGCCCTCCTGACACCCAGGCCGACAGCCTTGGAGGAGGATACACTTTTTTACACGCTCGTCTTCAGCTTCCGTTTTGCTTCCGTGTGGGTTTGTTCGTTTCTTCGCAGTGCCCGATGCTTCCGCTTTGGCGCAATGGCGTGACCAATGAAAGGCCCTTCTCCTTCTCAGAAGCGTTTGCCCGACACTATGTCTCAGTATTCGTTTCTTCGTGTTTAGCTTATTGCTTGTTCAAACTAGTTCAACTTATATCGACGTCCCGTAGCACCTGCCGTACCCACAGCTTCACAAATGGAACCCGGAGCATCCACCGAAGTGCCGCCTCGTACGCGTCAGAACTAGGGCGACATTGCTCTAGTTGCCTCCGCGGGCTTGTGCTATTAGGCCAAGTTATTCTAGTTCGACGAGACGTTCCGCGCAACTTAGGCTATGGACACTGCGCACAGTCTAATCAGCTTCGAAGCTGTTCTCACACCAGTACTGCATAAATGACCCGAGGAAACCTCGACTCAATTGAATTCAACCAGAGGGGAAGGGTCTTTCTTTATGTACGGGCGGGGGATACCGTTACCCGAAGCACGGGTTTAGCGGGCACGGGTGGGGGAGGGTCTGCAGAGCCCTGCCGGAAGCAGCAGATGCAAGGCGACGAAGACGGCGCCTTCTGGCTGCTGGCCCCAGGGGATGACGTCGGCGCGCCGGGTGCCGACGGCGGCAAGCCCCGTAAGGGGAGTTCCCGGGGCAAAGCCGCCGAGCCGGTGCCCCCCGCGTACGAGAACATCCTGTTCGTGCCGGCGGCCGCCGCGGGGGCGAGGGTGAACGCGCCGCCGACGGCGAAGTGGAGCAAGCGGTGGCACGCCGCCGATGCGAGAGAGGCACTCGGCCCCGATTCCTTCAACCCGAAAGCCAGCCCCCCGCGGAGACGCGGGTCCCTGCCTTCGGGCCACCGGCAGCAGCATCAACAGCAGCAAGACCAGCACGCATTCGCGGACTCCCCAGCACCCGCGTTCGACGCCGGCCGTCCACTCCAACAGCAGCAGCAGCAGCGGACGTCTAAGTTCGCACCCAGCGCCGCGCTAGAGCCTCCGGCGCCTGAACCCGACGAGAAAAAGAGGCAGTCGAAGCTGAATGGCAAAGCCCCCCCTCGGCGAGGACCGGCGACCCCCAACAACAACAACAACAACAACAACAACAACAACAACAACAACAACAACAACAACAACAACAACAACAACAACAACAACAACAACAACAACAACAACAACAACAACAACAACAACAACAACAACAACAACAACAACAACAACAACAACAACAACAACAACAACAACAACAACAACAACAACAACAACAACAACAACAACAACAACAACAACAACAACAACAGCAACAACAACAACAACAACAACAACAACAGCGACGCCGGCCCCGGGTTCGGCAAGCCGCAGCTCCGGCCGGGAACGGAGCCCGCGCACCCCGCGGCGCCGCCCCCCCCGCGGGAGGCCGGCGAGCCGCTGGAGCGGAACTCGTCGATCCCGCTTCCCCTCTCGCCCCCGCAGCCGTGCCCGTACGTCTCCGCGGGGCTGAAGTTCTCGCAGGCGGCCGCGCCGGCGACGCCGGAAGGCGCGCCGGCGCACTCCAGCAGCAGCAGCCCAATCAACTCCGCGCCGATGGCGGCGAAGCGGCGCCTCGTGTTCTCGATGGCCCCCGTGCCCAAAACCGAGGGGCAGCCGCCGCCCGACAGGGTCCCGAAAGACCCGATCCCGCACCCTTCTTCGCACATGCAGCACCAGCACCGCCGCACACTCGACTTCGGCGCACCCGCGCGGTGCACCGAACCCGATCATACCCACACGAAGCTACTGCATCCCGGTTGTTCTACTGCACCGGGCATCCGTTTGGAAGTCGAAGAGCTGTCAGAAGTGTCGATCCGTCTGCAGCAGTTCATTCTCAAGCACTCGATGGTGAAGGAGCAAGACGAGCGGTATCTCTGCGTCCCGGAGCAGACCCTCAATTGGGACGAGCTCGACTCGGACGACGAGGAAAGCGACGAGCCGTCGCCGCTCGTCGCGTCCCGCAGCAAGCACCTCCACTACGAGGCCCGCTTGCCCCACTCCAGCGCCGGCGGCGGGAACCGGTTCCTGCGCACACCTCCACCGGACGCGGACGCGCCTGGTTCCCACGCGCCGTCGCTGAAGGCGCAACCCACCAATTCGTACAGCAACAGCAGCAGCAGCAGCACGTCAACCAACCAACCCGTTTCGCGTTTTCCGAGCGGCAGCGGCCAGAAGGTTGGCCAGCCGTTCGCTGCGGGCCGACCGTCCGGCGCCGGGTTCGCGTCGCTGGCCGCGGACGCGTCGGCCCGCGGCCGGAGCAGCCCGGAATCGCCGTCGGTGCAGCCGCCGCCGTTCCTCAACTCGAGCAGCGGGTACGTGCCGAAGCTGTTCACCAGCGCTCGGTTCCCGGCGTGCAGCCCCAACTCGTCGCCCAGCCCCCCGCCGCCCGCGGACCAGCCGCACGCCCCCTCGCGCAGCCAAAACAACTCGCCTACCTACGCCAGCCCTCGGGCAAGCCCGAGAGAAACTCCATCAACCACAGCAGAGCTGAAGCCGAAGCCTGAATACCCGGCTCGGAACACCAGTGTGGGAGGTGGCGTCAAGCTTGGAACCAAGACTAGAACCATCGCGGTGCCGAACCAAGATGTCGGCACGGCTTCTTCTGATATCCGAGCAAAACCCACCGTGGCTACTACTACGGCGCCTCCGGCATTGTTGAACCTTCGACCCGGCAGCTTGGTGGCGCAGAGGGAGCCGTCTTCGTCGCCCCAGTCTTCGTCGTCGTCCTCTTTTTCGCCCCGCTCTGCGACCGTGCGCTGCGAAGTCCCGCCGGATCCGGTCCCCATCGTCTCGCGGCCGCGTGACCACAAGCCCACATTCTTGTCCGGCAGCACGCCCTTCGCCATGCTCGCCGCCTCATCACGGGTATCCCCCGCCCCAGCCGCGCCAGGCGACAAGCCTAAAGACGGGTTCGCCGCCGCAAAGCCGGCTCCGAATCCCGTCGCCCCCCAAAGCGCGAGCGCTTTGGGAAAGACAGCAGCCAACGCCCCTCCACCGGCGGCAGCGGCAACGGCTGCCGCAGCAGCAGCACCCGCTCCTGTCAGGAACGCGAACCCTGCCGGCAAGTCTGCGGACGAAGTGAAGACGGAGCGCAAGACGCCGCCAGAGGGCAGCGCTTCGCTGCACCACCAAGCCCAGCATCAACCGCAGCAGCAGCCCGTCAAGAAGCCTGTAGCGTCAGCGCCCGTCCCTGCGCCGGCGTCGGCGGCGGTCCCGCTGCCGCAGACGCCAGACGTCAAAGCCGGCAACGTCTCAGCGAGAGACAAAAAGCCGCCCAGCCCCAGCCCCAACCAGCCGCAGGCGGCGCCAGCGGCGCACACAGCAACGACGGCGAGCAACCCTGCACCGGTGCCGACCGACGCAGGTGCGCCACCCCCGTCGGCTGCGGCCCGCGGAGACGGGAAGCGAGAGAGGGAGAGAGGGGCTGCCGCGGTGTGCCCGCCTCCACCTCCGCCCCCGACGCAGGCGTCGGCGGCGCCGGGGGTCGCTGCGGCGGCAGAACGGGTTTCCGACGGTAAGGATGGGGGCGGTGCGAAGCCGAATTCGAGCGCTGCCGTGGAAGCCGCGCCGCAGGCGAGGCGAGGGAGTGGCAACGACACAGGGCTCGGCAAACGGTTCCCGTCCGCCGGCAGCGAAGCTGGCATGATGATGAAGAGAGGATCATCCAGCGCCGCCTCCTTCTCGGGCAGAAACCAGCAAGCAGCCAACACCAACAACACCACGAGCACCAACACCAACAACACCACGAACACAAACACCAACAGCACGAACGCTAGCACTAACCCTAACACGAATGCTACCCCCAACAGCACGAACATTAGCACCAATAACAGCTGCGGCAACAACAGTAGTAACACCAACCACATTGCCACGAGCAAAGGCAACACCAGCTCCGTCAACAAAAGCGTCAACACCACCAGCGACGCAGGAGCACCGGGCCTTCATCACGCGAACCCGCCAGGGGCCGGCAAGCCGTCCGACAGCCGAGTTACGCGTTCACCGACCCCCAGCGGCAACGACCCGAAGCGTGCGAGGGTCGCGGCGGGGGCGGCGGCGGCGGTGGCGGCGCCGGCCGAAACGGCCCCCGACGACACGTCAACCTCGCGCACCAGCAGCCCGTGCGGCAGCAACAGCAGCAAAGAAGCCGCGGCCGCGCCGCGGACCCGCAGCGCCGGCGGCAAGCCGCTCGCGCGGCCCGCCGGGAAGGCGAAGGCGCCGGCAGCGGTGGGAGGAGGAGGAGGAGGAGGAGGAGGAGGAGGAGGAGGAGGAGGAGGAGGAGGAGGGGACGACCGCAAAGAAAAGCCGCCCGTCGAAAGCCCGGACGGCACGTACCAAAGCGGGCGGTTCAGCCACACCGGGTTCTCGCTGAAGTGGGGCGACTTCGGCCTGAGAAGTGTCGACGCTTCGGACATCGACGAGTACCCGGGGGACGAAACAGAAGACACGGCATCGGCGGTCAGCGAGGAGGCTAGCGATTCGTCTTCTGCGGCGCCGGCGCCGAGGGCTGCCCCGTTGCCGTATAGCCCGAAGCTGTTTACACCAGGAGGCGGCGTGACCCGGGTCGCATCGTCTCACCGCCCGCACAACACCACGCCCAGCCATTACTCGCACCCGCGGCATCGCACGTACCACCACTCGCCGAATGGCAGGAAAACCTCGTCCTCACACCACACCAACAACAACACCAACAACAGCAGCAGCAACAACTGCAACGATGCCGCCGACCACAAAACCCATGCACGGCACAACCGGCCGTCGCCAGCACTCCGGCAGTCTTCTTCTTCGAATCACCGGTCCACCAACAACCCAAGGCACCACTCGCCGTCGCCGTTATCGGCAGCACCCTCTACCGGGCAGACCCCGCGAACCCGCAAGAACAGTGGCGACTCCGGGACTGAGGCCACGATCCAAATCCAGCAGGTTTTGCTGAACGGGACCGTGGGGGGCGCAGGTGCAGCCGCGATCAGCTCGTCGGCGGGCAACAACCCGCGCGCGCACAGAGGTCGCGCCGCGAAGGCGGATAGACAGCATCCGCAGCAGGCCGGCAGAGGCGAGGGGGGCCACCAGCACGACAGAGTCGAGGACAAGAGGAGATCGGTGTCTCCACCAGGGTCCGCCGCAGCTTCGTCTTCATCCAGTTTGGGCACTGGGATGCACAAACCGGGCGGGGGTACGGCTGCGGGTAACCCGGCAAGGAGATCGTCCGCGGGTGTGGCTCCCGTCGACGGGCAAGCCGCCAACGGGGCCCACCCAGCAGCAGCGACAAAGTCACCGCCCCTCGGGTGCGGGAGCACGTCGTCGTGCTCGTCGACGTTGAGCAACCACGCCCACCTGCACAACCACAACCACAGCCACAGCCACAACCACACCCCGGGGATCCCCCACTCGCACCACGGCTGCCACCACACTCCGTCGTCGAAACAAACAGGACACGCGGTGCACAAGACGCACCACGCGTCGCGGAAGGACGCGAGCGCAGCGCATGCCAGCGAAAGCGACGCGACGACGGGCTCCCCCTCGAAGACTTCGATGGCCGGCAGACGCGCTTCAAAAGGGCACGCGCTGCACGAGAAGCAGGGCAAGACCGCCGGGAACACGCACCGCAGCGGGTCCGTCGAGGCGGGGCGGAAGAGGCCGGCGAAGCAGGGGCCCGCGCTTTCAGCACGCCTCGGCAGCGGCAAGTTCTCGTCGTCCACCGCGAGCGTGAAGCTGGGCGCGTCGACCGGCCGCAGGTCGTCGATCACGGCGGAGGATGCGCTTGACAGCACGCGGCCTCAGAGTAAGCATTCGGAGGGCACGGCCGCCCATCACCACCACCACAACCGCAACACGTCGCTTGACATCACAAAGCAAAATGCAGGCATCCGCGAAGCAGACGACTCGTACGCCGCCGCAACGTCGCAGCGGGTGAGCAAAAAGCTGTCGCTTACCCGCACCCTCGACCACTTCTCACCGCTCCCGTCGCCCGTCCCATCCCCGGGCCCGTCGACACCAGTGTCGGGCATCGCGGAGCAGCCGGACCAATCGTCGCCGTCGCCTTTCAACGCACACGCCACCGAAGCACCGACTTGCAACGGCTCGCTGCCGCCGTCCCCCGTGCCGCCGCCCCTCCCCGGCCGCACGCCAGCAGCCGAGGCGAAGTCGATTGGGTGCCGGAAGGAGTCCAGCAGCACCGTTGTGTCGGACGCAGCTCGGGGGGCCCCCACCACTCCCGTGGGCAAGAACGACACACCTTCGGTGCCGACGCCGGGCACGCCGCTTCCGCTGGTTGAGAACACTGCGGACACAGACACAGATGCGACGCCTCCACCGCCTGTGGTGCATGATGACCCCGAGTACAGCAGTACGACGGCCGACCGGAAAAAGACACCCCCGCTGAACGGCGCCGCCGCCGAACACGGCGTGCCGAGGTTCCCGTCGCTGAAGGATGAAAGCATGGCCGAGGACGGCGCTTCGTCGACGACGCTGGAGGGCACGCTGAAGAGCGCGCTCGCCGACAGCCGCAACAACACGACACACGCCAGCACCGCCGCGTCCACCCGCGCGGGACAGGGCCGCCCCGGGTGCGGCGTGCCGGCGGACGCCGCCAAAACCGGGAGCTCGTCGCTCTCGTCGCCGTCGACGACGACCTCGACGCCGCTGGTGCCGCCCCCCGCGAAACCCGGTGTGAGCCCGCTGCCCCTGGGCCTCTCCAAATCCGACCCGAACATGCCGCGCAAGACGTTCGAAGCGCAGTCACCGCGCGCCCTGAGCTCAAGCAGCATCGATCCCAGCAGCTCCAGAGGAGAAAGGGGACGAGTCATCAACTCGGTATGCCGCGCTTTCTTTTGTTCCGATGGGCGCTCTTCCACACACCAAGACAGAACTGCCATGTTTTGGCGTTGAAGTGCTCCTTCATGAACGCGTGACAAGAGCTTTTAGGCACACATTTATCTTATCGTCGGTGCTCAGAAACTGGAGTGTGAACTCCCCGTACTATGGCCTTGCCTTGGTCTCGGGCGGATCTTAGCTGAGGTATTCCGAAGCTGTTGGTCATTGCCCCTACCAAAGTGCGACCTGGGGCCCCTAGCCAAGGCACTCCAGTGAACGCTCGATTCGACGACGTATATCGTCAGCTTAAGTGGTTGTTTACGTTCAGCGACTCACAAAAAGGGTGTCATGCGTGTCTACCCCTGCACGACAAGACACACATACACAACAGGGGGGAAAAGTCCTGCGGTGGTGTAAGAGTGTGTTCCTCCCTTCCATTCGGAGTCAAAAGCAGCGACGTCGAGTTCTATCGCTCTTGCGGGGATTCCCTCCGACAACCACCAACAACACAGGCACGTGGACCCGCGACGAGCAGTGCAGGCTGCGGGTGTGGCAACGGATGCGCCATCATGTGAAACAGACTCCCGGAGCAGCCGCGCTGCGCGTCTTTCGTGCTCATCAAAAGCATGTCGTACCATGCGTTCAATGTATTGCAGGCTAAAAAGACGTGCGTTGATCAGAGTTCCTTGCCTGAAATTGACACACGGTAAATAAAAATAGGAAATCGATCAACCGGCACTCGAGAGGGTCTAGTCGAATGTCAGACGGTTAGTTGCCGAGCCACCATGCCATCCCGGGGGTGCTCCAGAGTTCCCGATCGCAGAACAACCATGTACACAAAATAGACGGTGCAAGGGAGCGACGCAAAAGTTTCAAAGCAAACTACGCACTTCTTCCAATTGTATATTCGTACACAACACGGGAAACCGACCTGCGTGCGATTTGTCTGCGCAGGTGGAAACACGTTAGCGCAACTTTCCCAAACCCCTTCGGCGGTCTTCGAGAGAGAGCGAGGTTGCTTGCCAGTCATTTCTTTCCTCCCACTACTCTCAGAAAGGTAGACTAAACCAAGGCCTCTGGGAAGTGAGAGGTTCTATTGATGCAACGAAGCGGGGAATGGATCGATTGCATCGCTGGCCTGGGTCGCCTCGCTCGCGGTGTGTCGGGCACTCGATAGCCTGGTGCTTGACACGAACCGAAAGCTGTAGTCAGCAGCAGCAATTCGATGTAGTTCGAAAATTGGTGGACCAAATGCTGAGAGGGTTCGGCATGCAAGCACACCGTAAGATTGGCATCTGTTTTGCGCCGAAGCTCACAGCGACGTCCAGCAAGCAAGCCAAACTTTAAGACTTGACGGGAGAGAAAAAAGTCTGCAGAAGCAGAAAGAACCCTTGCCAAGACAACGCAAGGCGTCGTTTTCGGCACCAGAACTGGAGCTGACGAGTACGTTTTTTATTGCTCTCGTGAACCAGCTTTGTATTCCTTGAAGGTGCAGTGGGATTGTGTGCCGATTTTTGTGTCGAGGAACCTAGTCCCGACATGGCATTGCACTACCCTCTTAAATGACAGAGGCCTGAAAACATGGGACTGGCAGGCGTAACACACACTTGCTAGCGAACACCTCAAACCTCCTCCTAAAGCGTACTCAACCATCGGCAGTGTATTTATCCGTTCGGATCCGATGCCCGGGATATGATATTTGTTTCCACAGTCAAGTTTGACGAAATCAGTTGAAAACGCCACAGTCGTGAAACCTACACCATCTTCGTCTCGGCTCTCCCACGAACTGCGACTGGGAAGAAAAACTCCGACATGGGGCTCTGAAGGTTTCGGGACCGTCGCGACTTTTGTGTTGAAGAGCGAAAGAAACTGCCTCCACTGCCGGTTCACTGACTTTTCTGCAACCCACTCTAGGGCTACTTTTCTGCGCTGCAGGCTCAGTTCCCTGCACTAGAGGGATGCAGAGTCAGCGGACCGGCAGTAAATCAATCTTCTTACCTCAAAGATCGTCGTTTTGTTGCAGTCGGGTTTCCAGATTGCCACTCGAGTCCTACGGGCTTTCGTGGCAATCTGAAAACCCCGTGTGCAGCATAACGACTTTCTCTCAGCGATTAAATAGGTACTTCTATCATCACAAGGTGTCTGCATCAAAAGGGATTCACCTGAGTGTAGATCCACACCAATTCGGTATCCCGCTTGTCCCGAGAGAGTCGACACTTTTGTAGAGTGTGAGAAGGCCCTTCCACAACTGCATCAACCTCAACCTGCCTGCTAAAAAAGAAAGAACTTCGGGCACAGGCAGGTAGGCTTCGGCTCAAGCCACACCACGCTTGTGCGACCCGATATGCGTCGTGCAGAATGAGAAGCGTTGCTCTTGCAGCGCTAGCATCGTTGTTGTTGATAGGAGGAACGAACCCCGAACTTATAGATCCCATCATGCTTGGCGCTGCCCTCTGCTCGTATTGTTTTAATTAATCCAAGAAAGATAAAGACACAGAAGAAGCATGCCGCAACCCCGTTGGCACTGCTTGTACTATACACAAGCCAAGTTTGTGAAAGGGCCTCCGGCCCTGGTTGCTGGAAAAAGACTTATGTCCATCTGCATCCTTGCACCCGGAAAAGGAAGTGTGGCTAAGAAGCCAAACTCAGAGCATCGTGTTTACGCTACGGCAAACCTTGTGCCGCACAGATGTAGTTCCGTGTACATGGTTATCTGCTAGCTAGCCATTCCAGAAATAGCATCGTGAGAAGACACAGATAGCAGGACTTGAAAATAATATCGGCAGTGAAATCATCCCTAGCCTCTTCACACATGAGCAATTCTTGCGCTCTTCTGTGTCTCCCGCTGCAGAAATAGCTTTAGCGTGGCGACCCACGATTGCCACCCATCATACGGCGTTGGTCTGATCTTTTCAGACTGAGTAGCCAGACACGATGCATTTCGTATCAGCTTCTGCACACATCCCATTCCTTTGGGCTGAATAATGGCCAGCCTGCGACTCGAATTGTTCTTATCTACAACACTGGTCGCAACTCCCGGCACCACTTCCACAACGCGCACCAAGCAACAGATTCCGCACGCTCCGTCTAACCATCTATCTACGTCTTCCACCCCGTGTCTATGTCCTCGTCTTTCTTCTCATCTCAGGTTCTTTTGCTTCACAGCTTTTCGCGTGCTTTGCTCCTCCAATAATATTTCCATTCTTCTCACTTCTTTCCGGCAGAAACACGCATGCCTGTCCTCTTTTACTTTTGTGCTTCCAAACTACCGGGTCTGCCGAATCGGGTTGCCGTGGTAAATGCGCCAATTGACAAGCCGGTGTTCGGCGGTGAACAAAGCTCATTGCGGTTGACTATGGCCTGATGTGTAGAACCCGGCAACAACGACTCTTGTGGTTGCTTTCGTGCAACAACAGTCTTGAATGGTAACAACGAGCATGCTGTTATTCTCAAACACAAGACGTGTCGGAGATCTCTATTGCCAAGAAGACTGACTTGGCATGGCAATGGCCGAAATTCAAGCTCGCACCGCTCAGGCCACCGTCTTGGGACTCACCCGATGTCAGCCGGACAGGAGTGAGAGATACGGCCACGACCACCTCGATACATTGAAAAGGTAGCGGGGGAAAAGGGCGGGCGACTCTTGTAAAAAGCAACAAAGCGCCAGAACATGACCGCCGTCGTGTGCAAGGGCGCTTCGAACATGCTCTTTTCCCGCATCGGGTACTCGGCGCCGGCGATGTGCCCGCCCGCCGCAGAAAACACCGAGGCGGCGGTGTCCTCAAGCGAAGGCAGCAGAAATCCCGCATGCGAGCTCTCGGCAGTGGAGACCCTCCCCAAGCCGTTCCTCGGCACCGCTTGCGACAAGAAAGTGCATGTGTTTGTAAAGCGGACGAGGCAGTACCACGAGGACACATCGTCCAGCTCTGAGAACGATGACACCGAGGCAAAAGTGCCAAATGCAGGGTCTCCTCGAGGATGTGTGCCGGGCAGTCCAGGCCGTGCGGTGCAACGAGGATACCGGGACATAAAAAATGAATTCGATGCTGAAACGTACAACGGAGACCTGAACCTGGTCGCACACCTTCAGCCTTGGGTGATTCGGTTCCTGCAAAGCGAAAGATACGGCAAAGGAGGCATTCACGCCGTCAGTTCGACGGTGATCGTTGCCGAGGACTTCGTCGTGAAAGCCACAACGAAGGTCGAGGCCAAACGCATGAGCCAGGTCCAGAAAGTTTGCGACAGCGAGACCGTGCCGCAACTGTATTCCTCCCTCCCCGCAAAGGAGGCCTTCCTCCCATCGAAAGTGCCCGCCAACACGAACACCGTCGTCATCTACTACAAGCGAAAAGGCGTCGTGGCTTCTGACCTGGTCACCCACCTCACCCGGCGGTACATAGCAAATCCAGAGGACGACACACCTCTGTCGTGCATTAGCGCTGTGGTAGACAAGGCCGTGGTGGCGGCGAAGACGCTGTTCTCACTGGGAATTGTGCACCAGGACTTGTGGCTCGGCAACATTGTGCTGTCGTCGCTGTCTGGCGAAGCCGAGCAGGGCTCGGGGTCTGTCCAGGAGTACCAGGCGAGCGTCTTGTCCTTTCTCGACGTCGGCGACTGCTGCATGGCAGGGCACGCAAGCTTTTTGGGGTCCGTCGGCGGTCTGTGCGTTTCGACACTCTGCATGCTGCTCGGCATAGTCGCGTTCGACACCCCTCAAAACTTCACACCCGAATACCTGTGGAAGGACAGACCGCTCCCCTGGTGGATCCACACGCACTGGACACCCCCCAGCCAGTTGTGCGACTCCCAAAAGGCATTGTTCACTAGAGAGCTTTGCCGCACTCTTCTCTTCACGCTGCCGGTGATCAACGAGTGGCCTGTCATCAAGATTGGGCTGGTGACACATCTCGAGCGTTTTGTTGGCATCCGGCATCCAATGGTGCTGGACTTCCGCAAGACAGCGCTTGCGGGAACGAAGTATGTGACTCTCAGTGTAAAGAGAGCAGCACTCGCGAGTGGCATGATGACCCAGCAGATGCTGAAGGATTGTCTAACAGAGGTGAGAGGAGCGGGCTTGTGGACTGTATTGAGACAAGAGCTTGGCCGCCCCGTTGCTGATGAAATAAGATCTTGCGTCGCGCGGAAGTTGAACCCAGCGCCAAACGACTTCGGCTCGCCTTGTCCCATCATCGACGCTCCAGCGACACCTCCGACGAGGCTGTGCACGGGGCTGTTGCCTTCCTCGCTCACTGCCCACCAAATTGCGGCACATACTCGGAACGACCATCCTTACGGTCAAATCAACCTGGCATCACAGGTGCCGCCCACCCCGTGTGACACCGTCAGAGGCATCTCTATCGACCACGACCTGATCTCAAATTTCATCACCATCGAGCACATGATGCTGTGCGGTGAGCTGTCCGAAGATATTACTGTTCTCTTGTCACGGTGGAGCATGTCTTACGGGTTCGATTTCAAGTCACCCGACGAGCTGACTGACATCTAGTGTCACCAGCTATGTTCGTTGCAACCTGCTGGTCAAGCACAAACTACATGTTGGAGGCGACCTGTACACTTTCAACACGTCCGTGTGTGCCCCATATGAGCTCAGATAGATTGGAGAAATCAATCTACCTGTATCCCTCTGTTCCCAGACACACTACGGAATGCAGACAGTTGTATCCTTCTCTTCGTAGTCTCCAACAACAGACGCCCACTGGGGTCAACTTTGTGCCAAAAGTCTGGACCATTCGAAGTCCGCTGTTCCACTCTAGAACGCCTTCATTTTCCGCCTTACTCTAGCTGCGGAAAACGACGATGTTCTTTGCTCCCCTGACGTTCTCATGTCACGTGCACGTCTTGACGCAGCTGCACACTGCAGAGGACAATCTCAAACGCTCAACTGACGAAGTTCCTTTCCCCCGAAGACGGGGAAAAAGGAGGTTCCGTGTTTCAATTTTATGGTACCGTTTATGGTAAGGTTTCTTACGTTTCCCACTGCTCTTTCACAGCTATCTGATCGAGCCTTTGACTTCCTCGCCTACCTCTCAGTTGCAAGCGAGCCACGTTTGGGCGGATCACTTTTCATCGGCGCACCTCGAACTCACCTTCCCCCTCAGCCGCATTCAATGGCTGAAAACCGACGGCAGCACCTGTTGATTGCGAACACGCAGATTATCCCATCTTCAGGCTGCTCGGAAAAGATGCCAGCTCCTGCACCGTTATCAGGAACAGCGGAAGTGGCAGTGGGGGGTGGGGTGTTTTCCCGTCGACTCGACAAACAACATGCCAACAACCCAAGTCCCATGCACGTCCGTTTCAGCTCGCATCACTGGTCTTTCCGTACCGGAGAAGGAACAGGTTAGTTGCAGCAGCACGTGGCCGCTATACTTGGCAACCCACTCTCTCTCTCTCTCTCACACACACACAGAGAAGACACCGAGTTTCAGGGATTTATACGCTATGATGAGCAGTGGTGCCCAAAGCACTTCTACAAGAAGAAAAATAAAACGAAAAATAAAAAAGGCCGCACCGGGTCCAGGAACGTGACGGTCAACTGCATAGCTTGCAAAGCTTGAGTCGAAGGCAACACAGTGCTGCAACCCTGTCCGCTCTGCCCTGTGACTGACCGTCTCGACGAGCTTGAGTTCAGCGCGAGCACCAAGCCCCAAGGTGCGCTTTGATGCTTTAGTTACGTAAAGCTTGGCTTCCGTGTAGGCTTTCCCCGGTACACTCGTGCTCGCATTAAGAGAAGGTGTCGCTGCTCACCTTGCACATCCGTCTAAGCGAGTTTGCGGGTTTCCGGGTCCTGTGGTGGTCTCGGCCAGATCCAGCTGCTGCCAGCAGTTCTACAAAAGAATACAACTCCGGTTCAGGTCGTGTTGTACCTTCGTGGGCAGGCTTACAGGGCCAGCAGCTCGCCTGGTGGCCACAGATGTCGTACATTTTCAAGGCAACAAATTTTGACGTGGACTTAGGCGTTTTGCCCAAAAAGAAAATTTGAACAGTAACCACCTGTTTGGCACCCGAACACAAGCGAAGCTTTGAAGGCCGTATACAACCCTGTCCGAGAATAGGAAAAGATTGAAAGACAACGGACTGAAGGAAACACAAAAACTTTCACTCTAAAAAAAAACAAATGAACGAAAACATCGATCGCATCACGCTGTTGTGGTCAGTAGAGTTACTAGAGTCCCGAAAAAGTTGAAAGAAAACTGAAAAGTGTTGATCGCGAACAAATCGGATCGAACTACTCAATCTGGGCGGTGCACTCTGCGGCGCAAGAGTCTACCTAAGATAGATAGACAAAGGAGTTCGGGGCTTGGGGCCGTTCCGAATGCGGACTCCTTACCCCGCGTTTTGCTGCTGAGGTGGTGTCGCTTGACACCCGTTTAGCTCGCCTCTGCACGCAGAACTCAGGACTCTGCACCGTCAAAAAAGAGGAAACAAAAGTCAGAAAATTTCTGGGGAAAAAAGTTTCCGGATTTCTGTTTTGCCACTGTGAAGGCTGGAAATTTTCTCGTGGAAACTACTGGCGGAAATTTCTTTCGTGGGAAGGGAAACTGGTGGTGGAAATTTTTCTCACGACAGGAAACTGATGGAAATTACTCGAGGCGAAAGCTACTGGCGGAAATTTCTCTCGTGGCGGAAACCTGATGGAAATGTGTTCTCATGGAAACTGCTGGCGGAAATTTCTTTTGTGGAATACTGTTGGGGGAAATTTTTTCGTGGCAGAAACCTGATGGAAATTTTCTCGTGGAAACTACTGGTGGAAATATCTTTGTGGAATACTGTTGGTGGAAATTTTCTCATGGCAGAAAACGGGTGATTCCCCATTATGCTATTAAAGTTTGCTAATTTCCCCATTATGCTATTAAAGTGGTGCTAATTTCCCCATTATGCTATTAAAGCTGCTAATTTCCCCATTATGCTATTAAAGCGGTGCTAATTTCCCCATTATGCTATTAAAGTTTGCTAATTTCCCCATTATGCCATTAAAACATTTTTTTGGGTTTTGGCGGGTTTCCACCGGTTTTCCACAGTTTCCCGCGGCCTCTACCACGAACATGTCCAACCTTTTCGGGAATGGCTTCCCGCAAACCAGGGGTGCCCGGGGTTCCGGGGGTATTTTGGGTTTTAGGCGATGCGGGTCCCGGGGTTTTTCCCGGTTTCGCCAGTGCAAAATGGGCGCTGCAAGACTCCAAGGGGGGGGGTGTACAAGCCCCCGCGGTGGTAATTCGGGCTAATTTGGGCCTGATTTTGTGTCTGCTGGACGCCAAGGCTCCAAGGGGGGGGGGGTGTACAAGCCCCCGCGGTGGTAATTCGGGCTAATTTGGGCCTGATTTTGTGTCTGCTGGACGCCAAGGCTCCAAGGGGGGGGGGGGTGTACAAGCCCCCGCCAAGGTTCCAAGGGCGCGCAAGAATGCGCCTATTCGGAAGAGGGTGCAGTGCGTCTCCGCTTTTCCGGTTGCTCGTCATCACTCTCGTCCTCGTCCAAAACTTGTGAGAAGGTCACTCTCGCTGTGCAGTGGAATAAAACGAGCAGATTGTTTTGTTTGGGTACGCAGCCCACCGCTTACTCAAGTCCGCGAACACTGTCGCGCACAACTGCCGGCGCCAGCGTTGAATACCCTGCTTTGTGAGTTCGTCCATGTTGTTCTTCCCGAGGATGCTGCACAGAGCTTGTTGAGCCAATCCACCTACCCCCCGCTGAAGCTGAGTTTAGTTGACCACGCCTGGGTTGCCCCGATTATAGCGGCTTGCTCGACTATGTCTCTATTACACCGGACACAGACAGGCTATATGCAATGCAAATAACCCGGCAGGCATACAACCCCCTCGTCCACAACGCGGCGGGCTGAGCCCAATAACGAGGCGTTTCTGTTTCTTCGATTGGACGATTGCGTCCGCAACAACAAAGTTGAGTGGATACAATATTTTTTTGGCTAAAAAACATTGGGGGAAAAGGGTAATACCAAGGAGAGTGAAACCGGGAAAAATAGCTATTTTTTACCGGTAAATAAGGGGCCTTTTTGTCCCGAGGGCAAGTTTTTTTCACGAGACGAGCCCGAGGGCGAAGCCCGAGGGCGAGTCGAGTGAAAAAAACTTGCCCGAGGGACAAAAAGGCCCCTTGACCGGTACAACGTAATTTTTTTTACCGGCTGGATTTTTTTTGCCTGCCGCTGAACAGCTGCAATGAGGCCCAGGAGCAAAAGGAAACGGAATGAGCATTCCTCACCACAAGACAACATGCTAAAAGGGTTGTGCTAAGAAAGGGCGGTGTTCATGAACACCTCGTAGGTCATGTACTCCGGTCGATGGGCTCGAAACGTAGGTCATGACTTCGTCGATGGTGAACGCCTTTGCTTTTTTGGTCGTGTAGTTGCGGCTCTTCACCTTCAGGCGTGCTGCCAGCTTTGGGTACTTGTCTTTCAGAGTGACGCCGAATTCTGAGGTGTGCTTTGCATTCAGCATGCTGTAGATTGACCACATGGTTGAAGGCTTGAAGCTGCGGTCGTCTACCAGGTGCTTGAAGAAGGTTGCGTACTGTGCCTCCGTCGGCTGCTTCTTGGATGGCTTTCCCGAGAGGGGCTTTGGGTACTTGCAGTGAACTTGAATGTAGTCTATGAAGTCCCTCCACACCAACGTGTAACGTTGCCTGGACTTCTCCGGCAGAGCGCTGTCGCTGCTTTCGCCTTCAGAGCTTTCGGGACTGGAGTCGCTGACTCCTTCTTTCTTCACCTTCGGCATTTTGTGGTCTTGTTTCCTTTAATCCTGTAGGTGTTGCTATGAAAATGTCTCCAGGGACAAAAAAAACTTTTTGTCCCTGGAGGGACAAAAAGCTCCCTTATTGTCCCTGGGCCTCATTGTAGCTGTTCAGCGGCAGGGACAAAAAAAATCCAGCCGGTAAAAAAAGTTTTTTTGGTTACGAAGCCCCCAGCAACGAAACCGGGAAAAAAAGTTTTTTCCAGGAAAAGCGGGTACCGGGTCCCGACCCCTGCCGCAAACCCTTTTTTTTTTTTTTTTTTTTCCCTTGTTACGTATGTGAGGATACGGCTAATAGCTTGCTGGTCATGAAATCTTCAGTACACTCCTTCAGGAGTCCTTGGTTGGTCCAAGACATGCAGCATGGCCGACGGGAACACGTCCAAACCCGAAGTGCCCGCCCTGGCACTTCGGGTTTGACCCGGCGCCCATCATGGCCACCGCAGCGGCATTCCACTGTATCTGAATCCACAACTGTGACAAGACAAAACTGGGCTCATGAAATGATGAAAAGCCTCATCAAATTTCCAAATGAGTACCACAAAGGTCCACGCTGCAGTGCAGCCTACAGTATGGAAGCGTTGCTTTGCTACAGTGCAGCTGAGACAGTGAGAGCTTAGCTTCGGTGCAGCTGTCTTTAGTCTGCTCCAACTTAGTCTGGTGTCAGATCACCAGCTGAGCTGTCAGTGCGAACCCTGCTGACCCCTTTTGGTGAACATGCTGATTGTTTCCCGCGGACCAGCACAGTGCCAAGACGGAGTCACAGTGTGACTTGCAAAGTTAACTGTCCGGTGGAAATAAGCCGTTTTCTCGAAACAATCTACTGACAGTAGGCTAAGTAGCGCCGTCGAATCGATTTCATCAAACGACTGCTCGCGTTAGGCACGGTTAGAAAGTGCAGTGTCATTATCTTCCTCGAAAATGGACAAAACTACTCACAAAAAGTCTTGACCAGACTACCTGTGCTGTACTACGACCGCCAGTAGCCCAGTCGCAGAATGGGGAAATTAGCAAACTTTAATGGCATAATGGGGAAATTAGCGCCACTTTAATAGCATAATGGGGAAATTAGCACCACTTTAATAGCATAATGGGGAAATTATCAACTTTAATAGCATAATGGGGAAATTAGGAAAAAAACCCCCCAGAATGGGGAAATTAGCAGCTTTAATAGCATAATGGGGAAATTAGCAAACTTTAATAGCATAATGGGGAATCACCCACAGAAAACTGATGAAATTTTCTCACGGCAGTGCACCAGAGGCGGCACATGCACACAGCTACACGAGGGGTGGGGGTGACTCACCGCTGATTCCCCAAAACCGAGCGTAGTTTTTCGTCCCAAGGCATCCCTGCTGCCCAAGTGTTGGAAAAAAATATTTGACCTCACACCGGGTTTTTGGCTGACACCGGGTTTTCCGCTCCAACCCCCAAACTTTTAAAGACCCCTGACCCACAGAGACAGTGCTCCCACTAAGGAAAAACCCGGAGGAATTCCTCAAAAAAAAAAGGTGCTGAAAAAGGCCCCGGAGGAATTCCTCCGGAGGAATTCCTCCGGGGGGACCTGAGGAATTCCTCCAGCCTGGTACCAGTCCACCACAAAACTGTGAAGAGGGAAGGACAGTGTCTATCCTCATGCTTATCAGGAGTCTTTGTGCTCTCAAATACTCTTTGGGCAGACCGCTGCGTGTGACACCATGCCAGTTTTCGGGATCTTCGTACTGCCCCTGACAAGGCCTCCAATTTTTTTCCGCGCCTGCGGCGCAGGTATTCTTGACTATGTAGGACTATCTCATCATTTGTCTCGTTTCGTCCAAGTGTCCACTGGCAAAGGATTCATATCAAATTTATAAGGTGTGCTGATGACTGGTAGGAGTGCAGTGATATCCCGGCATGAGATCTCGCTTGTGGGGATTTCCAATGCTCAGCACCTTCGGCTGACACTGCCAACCGTACCCAGCTGTGCACTGCACGAACAGCATGAAATTGCTGGTGTTTGCTTCCTCCGGCATGTCGGGGGGTTGGCGGTGGGATCCAATCTCAGAAGCTGGAGTCAAAGCTACAGTGAAAAAAGTGGGTGTGGTGTGGATTCACGCGCATTTTGGTTGTGGTGGAGCAACCCATCTCTAGCTCCAGCTCACCCTGGGAGCACTGACAGACACTGCTAAAAAAAGCGCGACACTGCGACAGCGCCAAAAAAGAAAAAAAAACTTTTCCTGATTTAGGCTTCCTCCGGCATTTCGGAGGTAAGCGGGAGCACTGCACAGAGATGATAAAAAGAAAAAAGAAAACCGTACCCCCGCGAGAGTAGGAGAAAGAAGAAAGAAAAACTAGACTTCTTCCTGACCGCACTAACCACCTGCACTCCTGGACGTGGTTTCTGTGCAGCTGAGCGTTCTGTTTTTTTCACACGTTGCATATGGCTAAAACATCTTCTTCGATGCCAGGCAATCAGCTTCTTCGCGCCAGACTTCTAACCTCTTTCGTTCCTCGCATCTGGCCGCAGGAAGTCCGCACCTATAGGCAGAGGAACTGGCAGCATACATGAATGGGGTCTCTATTGACTGTTAGGACTTCGCACTGTCGATGTGCAGGTTCGCAACGGGTGTGCAAGTCACCGTAAAACAGGCACCACGCGCCACCGCGCACTACTCCAGCGGGTTTGCGATAGCGAGTGACGAGGCGATGAGGCGAATGGATCCGCAATCAGTCGAGAAAAGACTAGAATTACCTGTGCCTCGGAGGTAACGAGTGTCATCCTCCACGCCTTTCGAACCCAAACCGCTCAACACGAGATGGGATGTTGACACACCGCAGCTAGTCCGCTTCTCATCTGTTACCTCCCCAACCCGTAATCTAACATCGTTTTGTTCCGTTTTCTTTTTCCGGTGGTCATTCCCGCTATTCTGCGTGTAGAAGAAAGCCGCTGAGAAATGCATCAAAAGCTGTCTGCTCTGAGACTGACAGGGCCACATCTGCATGCTATCCACCAAATGCTGTGCGCTATGCACAGCAGATCTGCATGCGAGTGCAGTGCGGGTTTGCGGGTTTGCAACCTGGAGACCCCGTCGATTTCTTATCGCAACCGAGCACAAAAAGCTTTAACGCTAAAAAAGGAGGATGCACAAAAATATTGATGGGCCTAAAGTTACAAGTAAGCATGACATTTACGTTATGTGCCTCCTGCAGTCGCCGACTGCTGCGGGCGGTTGTGTGCCACAGCCAAGGACAGCAACAGACAATACCTGCTCACAGCATGCTGCCGCCTTCTTGTCCTTGGTTGTACACACAGCTAGGCCCGAAAACACCACTGTTCCCATGTGAACACTGCAAAACGCTGAAATATGCGCTGTGTCACGCCTTCCTTTCCTAGACCCGTCTCCTCTCCCCTCCTTTGTTTTTAGAGTGCCCAGCGCTGCAGCTGGGACCGACACATTGCTGACGAGCGTGCAGACTCCATTTCGCAGCCACCCAATGCAGTTCAGCAGCGGGGATGCAGGTAGGTGGCGCTGTTGTGCAGTCGCTCTCAGTGCAATCTCCAGCAGGAACGATCGTCACAACATCACGGGGAGGTGTTCGCCCCTCCTTGTGGAACAGCCGTTGTAGCTGGACTCACTCACTGCTGCGCCATTTGAAGGGATGCACAGTTCGCATGGGCTCGATGGACTCATCCTGACACCTTATATATTCACGCACTGCTTTCCCTCCATTCCTCCCCCTCCATGGTCGCTCGATCGTTTTTTGTTGTTGTCGGAATTCACCCGGTGAACTGATACATCCACCCAAGGCAGCACTCCCTGGCAAGATATTTCTTTCCGGTCGTATCCTCGTAAGTCTTACAAGTCTGTACCCGCATATTCATGCATTGCTTACAAGCCGAGTCTCGCTTAGGGTTCTGGATGCACAACAGATTTCAAACGGGCTTGGTTTGAATTGCCTCAAAATGAGGACAGAACTATTATCCTCCAAGTGGGCCAGTTGCTGACAGGACAACCCACCACCAGGAAAGACTTTAGGTCTGATGACAAGACCATAGTGCAACTGACACAGCATTTCAGCCGATCCGTCCATGTTCTTTTTTTTCCCACCTCCGTTTGTAAGAACAGGGCAGCTGCCTCCCTGTGTGAAAAATCGAAACAAGAAAAAGCACCCCCCAAAAACGTGGAGCTCGCTGGTTGTAAGCAGCGGCTCACCTTCACAAACAACCCCTCCCCCACACGTTTCGCTTCATGCGACCGTAAAAAGAAGACAAGTCAGTGCTGCCTAGCGAGTCGCAGTCACAATTAGGGCGGGCCCTGTTTTTCTTAACTGATTGCTCAGACACGGCTGTAGGGGCCTCCTCCCTGTGACGGATTCGTCCGCTTGGTAGCATAGGTAGTCCTGGCTGAGACGAGCTACGAACAGCCGCCTGACAAATCAGACTCATACGACTGTCCTGTCTGCAGACACTCAGGTTCCGTGCTGATGATGGTCCGCTTTGTGTGTCCGTGGCTTAAAGGACCGAAACACGATGCAGACATGACCAGTGCAGTGTTGAACATATCCATTCCACGCACGTTCTTGCAGTCCCTCACTCCGGGATGCAAAAAGCCTTTTGATGGTGTTTTTGTGCGTGTGTATCGTACCAAATAACGGCAACGGTCTTTAGCACCAGCTGTTTCAAAATAGCTGGACACATCCAGGCAGTTATCTGGCGAACCCCATCCACTCTCGGTGTAGCCGACCATGAAAGAGCACGAGGGCAACACACAGCGAGTCAGCATGCCATAGAGCGAACTCTCACTCCAAAAGCTGAGCACTCACGCAGAAGGTTACCGGCAGTGTTTTATTCTCAGGTGGTTTCCAGGGGAAAACCCACAGCAACTGCTCTTTGCTGGTCTCTTCACAACATTGCCCCTCAGGTGCATCACAGAAGCCACACTCGAAGGTCGCAACTGTAAAAGGCATGCGAGTAGTAATTGGGTGTCCGGCGTCACACATCACCCGAAGCATCCGACCGACACGCATTCAGGGGTTCGGCTGCCAGAAAACAGAAGCCTTCGGCCAGAACTGAAGGAGCATTCCAGTAGGAAGCCCCATTCGGCACCTCTGTAGCCACCCCGATCCCGGGGTCTCAAAGGTACAGATGCAGCTGAACTTGTGTCGATGGCCCGCCTTTTCACTACTTTTTGGGTTAGTGTTGCATTAGTGGGGTGTCATTGCTATGCCGATGCGTGGCACACGATGTCACCGTTTTGTATCCTGCACGGGAAAGTTACCACCGGCCAGCTAAGGCGACAGCGCCATGGCGAAGACGACACCACTGTCGTGTTGTGCTTCCTCACCTACCTCTGCGACGCCCCTCTTGAACCTTTGCCACATCAGCTTGCCTTTTTCCGAACCGTAGCAACTCATAGTAATGGGTAGGCTCTGTTTGTTTCGTTCTGCGACACCGATCATTAAGTTCGAACCTATCATAAGAAAATAAAGAAGGATCTCAGACGCGTGCAGGCATGCCTGCACGTTGCGCTTTTGGCGCAGCATCAATGTTTCCCCCCTCATAGATATCTGGAGCTGGCGAGTGGGCTCAGCACTCTCGGGTGGCCAGGTACATATTACCCTGTCCATGTTGCAGTCCTGCACTCCGTAGGCAAAACATCCTGGCTTGGTTTACATGTCAACGACACTATTACTGGGAACTTCGAATGTGCTCGTGCTTGGTGTATGAATTCTTATGGACATTTTCTTTTGCATATACAGCCTTCATTTATAGAGTGCAAGTTTATAGTTGGTGCTCAATAAATTTCATAAATTTCATTGAATAAATGCAGGAGACTAGCTTTAGTTCTGCAGAAATAGTACTTTTAGAGTTGTCAGGCAGCCTCGGACAAATATCATCCAAAGCATACACACCTTCTGCGGTTTCCAGCCACCTTTCTTTAAACCACCAGTGTGTGGCGACTTCTACTCGCGAGATTATTTCCAGATTGCATCCTCAGCGCAGGAAGTACGACCAATAATTTGAAAACATGGAGTATCGCTTGATGAAACCTGTTCTGACAGTTGGCAGGGAGCTGAAGAAGTTAGGTATCCCCCAAACTACTACACTCTGTTTCCCACTCTTCCCCCCGAATCACCCATTCTCTCAACGCTCTGTTCCATGTGCCACCGGAGTTCCGTCTTATTCATTTGTCTTTCGCATTGTTTTTGTTCTGTCCATCAAGCCGTTTTCCCGTCTCATTCGTCTCCTCCTCTTTTCTGTATCTAATAAATCACATTTCATATTGGAACTCGACGAGTACCTGTTTAGCCGAAACAACGTCTTCCCGTTGCACCTTTTGTGTTAAACATACAGTCTGCTATAGTTCTGGATGAAGAAGAGCAAAGCTAGTAAGCAGAGGCGAAGCGAAAACGCTCATCGAAAGGTGTGGCCCCACCTCAGGTGGGCCAGGCTATATTCGGGGTGCTCCCGACAGGGGCGGGGGTAGTCACACCTTATCAGTCCCAGTAGTCGTCCCAGGGCCTCTTCTCGTGGCATCGCTGCAGCGCTGACCTTAGGAACACATAGAACAAATCAAAAGGTGTGGCACATCACCGCGGAAGCGGAAAGCGGCGCCGGGAACCGTTCCAACGAGATCCCGTGTGTACAGGTAGGTCCGCCATAGCGAGAGAAACAAGCCTAAAATGGATAAAGGGCAGCTATGGTACACCGCGCTGGTAACCACTAAAGCCGACGCGTGTCTTGTCAGCTCGGCAAATCTTCTGCTAGCAACACACACTCCGAGCACAGGCATGAGAGTATCGGCCGGGAAATTTATCAAGGAACCGTGTGCTACTCACCAACACAGGAGTCTTTAGGGGTCTGGTGGGCGTGGGCACACTTTTCGTTCCGACAAGATGTTGGCGAAAAGCAACCGTGAGGTGGGGTTCTCGGTATGCACTTGCATTCACCTGTTAGTTGCCCTGCGCACCATATCATCATACAAGTACAAACAAGAACACCAATTCCGATTCTAATCCCCATCCCAAGCCATTTCACCCACTGCCCGATCGGATGTGGCGAGCCATGTAGTTTGGATGGAAATGCAAATAATATGTGGCGATAATCTGCATCGCCGGCGTCGCTGGCTGTTATCTCTTCGCACGTGATGTCATGCTTTCACCTCTTTCGTCTTGATTGTCGCGTTCAGGCGCGCTCTGGTGCTTCGCTTCTCCTTCGACTGCTCGTCCAGGTTCATCGGTTGCGCGTGAAAGTTGCTTCTGTGTTGTCCTCTGTGGAGTAGTCTGCCCGCCCGGCTTCTTCGGTTGCGCTTCGATGGTCCTCCTTTACACCGTTGAATTCTCGGCTGCGAACGCAGAGGTCGTTCGTTGCTTCTTCGCTCGTGTCGGTGCCGTCTTTTCGACCTTCGCTCTTGATGGCAACGAGAGCTTCCGCTCCGGGTTCGTAACATATTCGAGTTTCGTAGAGCGTAATCGAGTGATAGCCGCGTAATCGTTTAACGAATAAGTTAGGAGACAAAGAATCTGTGGCGATAATTTGCGTTTGCTCTCTTTCGTGACAACCTCTTAAAGCGTACCGTGTCATGTTTCCGGCGTTCTGGCCCATCGGTCTCGGGCGGTCGTTTTTCGTGCTGGGGGTCGATGGTGGGGCGTCGGCTGCTTCTTCACCGGCGCTCACAGCTTGCGTCTCGACTTCGGTGTCGCTTCGGGCCTTCCTGGGGGTGAAGGCCCGCGCCTCGTCTCTTCTACTGGTCGTGCTCGGATTGTGCTGTAGCACCCGGCGGTGGTGATGCATAGTCGTTTCAGATTAGTGTGAGGTTGATCAAAGTAACAACAGGCAGCCCTTCCAAAGACCAGCCACAGTCATACCAATACCAATACCAATACCAATACCAATACCAATACCAATACCAATACCAATACCAATACCAATACCAATACCAATACCAATACCAATACCAATACCAATACCAATACCAATACCAATACCAATACCAATACCAATACCAATACCAATACCAATACCAATACCAATACCAATACCAATACCAATACCAATACCAATACCAATACCAATACCAATACCAATACCAATACCAATACCAATACCAATACCAATACCAATACCAATACCAATACCAATACCAATACCAATACCAATACCAATACCAATACCAATACCAATACCAATACCAATACCAATACCAATACCAATACCAATACCAATACCAATACCAATACCAATACCAATACCAATACCAATACCAATACCAATACCAATACCAATACCAATACCAATACCAATACCAATACCAATACCAATACCAATACCAATACCAATACCAATACCAATACCAATACCAATACCAATACCAATACCAATACCAATACCAATACCAATACCAATACCAATACCAATACCAATACCAATACCAATACCAATACCAATACCAATACCAATACCAATACCAATACCAATACCAATACCAATACCAATACCAATACCAATACCAATACCAATACCAATACCAATACCAATACCAATACCAATACCAATACCAATACCAATACCAATACCAATACCAATACCAATACCAATACCAATACCAATACCAATACCAATACCAATACCAATACCAATACCAATACCAATACCAATACCAATACCAATACCAATACCAATACCAATACCAATACCAATACCAATACCAATACCAATACCAATACCAATACCAATACCAATACCAATACCAATACCAATACCAATACCAATACCAATACCAATACCAATACCAATACCAATACCAATACCAATACCAATACCAATACCAATACCAATACCAATACCAATACCAATACCAATACCAATACCAATACCAATACCAATACCAATACCAATACCAATACCAATACCAATACCAATACCAATAAATACCAATACCAATACCAATACCAATACCAATACCAATACCAATACCAATACCAATACCAATACCAGTACCAATGCCAATGCCAATGCCCCAGCCACCCGATACCCCAATACCAACACCTCAATACCAAAACCGTGCATCAATCAATCAGCAGCACATGGACCCATGCATAACCACACAGCAAACCGATCTCGAGAAGGACAAATGGTTCAGCAAAAACGCGCTGGGGCACATAGAATGCAGGCTGTGCCTGACGACCCATAAAACCGAGGGCAACTACATGGCACATGCCCAAGGCAGGCGGCACCAGACGAATCTCCTCCGGAAAGAAGAAGAGAAGGCGAAAAACGTCCAGCCCGCCTCTGTGGTCACGAAGAAAGTTGCCGTGGCCAAAACGCCTAAGATCGGTCGGCCCGGGTATCAAGTGCAGCGAAAGCGTGACCCAACTTCAGGCCAGCGCATCCTCAACTTCCAAGTATACTACGCTGACATCCGCGAGGGAGTAACTCCCCGCCACAGGATCATGTCTGCTTTTGAACAGAAAAAGGAACCCCCTGACAACCGCTACCAGTACCTTCTCTTCGCCGCTGAGCCGTATGAGACCATTGCTTTCAAGATCCCCGGTGACGAAATTGAACAGGGTGACTCGTTCTTTGCGACATGGGACAAGGAGAAGCAGGTCTTCACGCTCGAGTTTGCGTACCGCTTGAAGAAGAACACACAACAAAGCAACCAGCACCCATCATCAGCGCCCTCTTTTGAAGCGCCGCCGCCACCACCTCCTGGAATGTAAGCAATGTCACGGATCTTGAGAATGCATATTCCATCATGCATTCTCCTCGTCTTGGCCATTCCTCCAGAGGCCGTTGCCTGCCATGTTTTGTCAAGGTCGGGAACTTGTGGAGTTGTTGGGGCTCGGTCCTCGTGCGATTCGGAGCTACACCCCTGTTTCGCTCCGATGAGTGTGCTCACCGAGAGAGAAGCTTCGGAAAGATTTCGGACATCCTTCGATCCTTCCATTGCCGCCTCTCTTTTTTGGGCTGGCCGTCTCCTTCTGTGGCTCGTAACTCCTGAAAGCAAAGAGCGGCCCAGAAACAGATGAGTAGTCTATTGTTCGGGATCGAGCTTTGTAAAGGGTCGGCCATTTTCACAAAGTGTAGCATCTGGCAGTTTCGGCTGTGATACCGTACCACCTTCTCAGTCAGAAGTCAACAAAAAAGATCAGATGGAGTGATCCCCAGCCTTTTGCTCGCTTTACATGACACTACAGCATCACCGGTGCGATGCTTTACAGTGCCATTCTCAGCCACATGCTTTTGCGAGGACGACACAAGTACAGTGGTGCTCAGGTGCTCTCCGTTCCATTGCACATTTCTGATACATTTGCGAATGTCCTTGTACTCAGCTCTGTTTGATGCCGAAATCCAGGTCTATACTCAGCTGAGCTAAGATCTGTGCTTGTTCAAAGATGCTCAAATACTACACAATGATTCACCAGGGACCGCTGGAATCAGACGCCTGCAACCAGGGAGCAAGCTTCTTCTCTGCCCGAGGAAGTCGGAGCATGTTGCCGAGCTTAGCAGGAGGCACCCAGACAGACCACGAAGGTGCACGACAACGACCGCTCAGCATTGTTCCAGCAACCTAGTTTCCAATGACCGTATCTCACCCGGCAACATGTTCTTGCTTAGTTAAGAAAAAGATGCAATGCCGCAATGCCTGCTGTAGGGCTATAGGACCAGGATCGAAGGTTGAGTAACGCACAAGCAAGCACATGACACACCCCCTTTTAATACCCTGTGCGGTATTACGACTCGGTCTACATTCGACACATCGGTTAAGTCTCAACCTTCCACTACCACAATCCCGGGCTAAACACCAAGGAGTCGGGCCAGAAAGAAGAAGAAAAGCGAAAAGAGAAGATACAAAAAACCAGCAGCAGAGAAAATCATGAAGAAGCTTCTCCAAAAGGCAGAAGCGGCCCTTGGTGTGGATCTCGATGGCGATGGCCACGTCGGCAAGCCGAAGCAGGGAGGTGGCCGCGGGGGGTACTCACAGCCGGCTCATGGAAACCAACAACAGCAAGCATACAGTCAGCAGCCGCAGGTCAACCCTCAAGTCTTCGGAGCGCCTGGAAAGGGGCACGTGAAGGCGTTGTTGATCGGCATCAACTACTACGGTCAACGAGGACAGTTATCCGGCTGTGTCAACGATGTGCGAACAATGCAAGGACTGATCCGGAAACAAGGCCTGGCCGGTGGGTCATTCCAAGAGGTAGTCCTCGTCGATGACAAGAATTTTCCCGGTGCGAAGTTTCCAACCAAGCAGGAAATTCTCACGGCACTGAAGTGGCTCGCAGCCAACAATCGCCCAGGCGACACCCTCTTCTTCCATTTCTCCGGCCACGGAGGCCAACAGAAGGACCTCGACGGTGATGAAGGAGACGGCTTCGACGAGACGATAATCCCTGTCGACTTCCAAAGGGCAGGACAAATTACAGACGATGTTATCTTCAATACACTTGTGGCACCCCTTGCAGCAGGAGTTAGACTAACAGCAGTCATGGACTGCTGCCACTCCGGAACTGCGATGGACCTTCCGTTTATGTTCAAAGCCTCAGACCAGGCCATGAAGAGTGCCTTGGACGATCCCGCAAAGTTGGCAATGTCACTGATGAACACCGGCTCACGCAAGAAAATTGTTTCGCAACTTCTCTCTGAGTTCATGGGTGGAGGCGGGGGCAAGGCCAAACAGGACGCGCAGAAAATGTGCAACGGGGATGTCGTTATGTTTTCGGGCTGCGCCGACTCACAGACATCTGCAGACGTTGCCAACGTTCAGCAATTCGGCCTTCCACCAGGCTCAGGCCCTGGAGGTGCAGGAGGGGCCTGCACCAATGCAATGGCTGTTGTCCTGCTGCGCGAAACACGCGGTCTTCGCTTTGCAGATTTGCTCGACAAAATGCGTCACGAGCTGAAGCGCAAAGGGTACAAGCAAGTTCCACAGGTTTCATCATCGAAACCGATCGATCTGTCCACTCAATTCAGCTTCTTTGGTGGTCTCTCCGGCGCACGTGTGATGCCGATCCAGCCTGGTCAGGCTGGGTGGGATATTGGGCATGGGCCGGCACCAGTCCAAAACATGTACCACGGCAACCAGCCAATGGCAAACCATCAAGCCTTCCCTGCTCAAAGCTACCCCCCACAGCAGCAGGCTGGTGGCTGGGGAGGACCACCACAAGGCCCACCCCCAGGTGGCAACGCTTATGCCAACCACAGCGCACCATCCAACCCTTATGGTCCCCCAGGAGGCGCACCGTCCCCGTTTGGTGCACCACCAGGTGGCTACGGCAACGATGCTGTGTGAAGAGGGATTGTTTCTCGGCGTTTTTCTTTTCAGGAGCTGAACTGGCTGCAAGCATGATCGGAAAAGCCGAAGGTCATTCATGTTTGACAGATGCATTGTTATAACGAGCATTCTTTGGAAGAAGTTCCTTTTTCACAGGCGGACCACTACCAACAATGTGGCCTCCTATTCTTACCAGGAGGCTGCACCTCAAAACAAAAAGAACCCCTTCTTAACCCCGAAATTGTATCCCAAAAGGTCTACATGCCGTGATGCCACCGCAGCCACATTGTAGTTCTTCCCACCAGCGGTTGGGCCTGTCCCCCTTCTGCTTCTCATTGCCGGCACCATCGTACAGGCGGAGCTCAAGGACCATCCTTGCCGAGGTCTCAACAAGCTCTGCAACGTTGCTCCAAACGACTCAGACAACATTTTTTCCATCCAGGTTGCCAGCTGTCTGCGCTGGGCATCTCACAACGAGGAGTATCTACTTTTGCTCGTGTTGACCCCCAAAACCCCCACTTGAGATGAACCTGAAGAGTAAGCCGAACCGACTACAAATTTCTTTTGTGATACCCACCCTTGAACTTCCTGCGTGGGTGAAATGCTCAAGGTACTGACCGTTGTGTACTCTCGTGCCAGCAAAAGCCAAGATGACATCTGGGCTGCTGCAAGGTGATTGCGTTCAGGTAGCTTGAGACACTTGTTTCCGACCAGCCAAACAGAAGGCCAGACAAGTTGTTTTGTATGTAGTGTGTGTGAGAGAGAGTTGAGTGTGAGTGTGAGCGAGTGATAGAAGCGGTGGTCATCCGAGCATTGCTAGCCTGCCAACTTTGCCCTTCTCCTCTCCCTTTTGTCCTAGCCACCAACACCATTGCAGTACTTACCAAGAAGGCTTTATGTGACAAAGATTCGCAAGTTGCCATCCACATTTCCTGTTGTGTCGACATCAACCCACTCCAACATCTATAGGTTCAGTTCACACACAATCCCTCAGCAATTCCCCGACAGTTATCTGTAGTGAGCTTTTTGCAAATGATGCCAAAGAACCAACCGTTAGGGCGGAAGTATGTCACACAATGGGATTAAAACCATCCTGCCTCTGCACCGGCCTGTTGAGCCGCTCTCCACCACACTTTTGTTTTCGGATACATGAGTGAACAGTCTCTCTATCTCTTCTTCGTCCAGTTTTTGGGGACCTTCGTGCACTTGGGGGTTTCCTCTTTGTTTCGTTGCCGTAACTATGTTCACCACACTGGGTTGAATCAACTCAAAGAAGTAGCAGCAAGGGAGCAATTCAAAAAAAGCACCGGTAAGAAACGAGTGTTTCTGATAGGTAACTGTTTGTATTTCAGTCTCCGTTTTTTGGCTCCTTCGGATGATTACATTGAGCTGAAGACAGGAATCTTGCAAGTCGCCTGCTTAAAGCGACTTTAAGAGTGACCACCACACACAGAGTGAGATCTGCCAGTTTAGTACTCTTGAGTTCAGAGAGCTGTCCCATCACACACCAACTGCAATCTCCCAGGCACACACAACATGCCTACGTGTAGCATGCCAGTCTGAATGTTTGACAAAGTATCACTCTGTCAACCGACTACACGAAAACAACAGGTGCCTGTGCCTCAGAAAACAAAAAATCACCATGAAAAAGCTACTTCAAAAAGCAGAGTCGTTTCTTGGCGTGGATCTCGATGGTGATAGACAAATTGGGAAGCCGCAACCAGGTGGATACACTGGTGGCACTTCTTATCAAAACGGTCATCAGCAAGAACTGTACAGAGGCCCACAAGTTGACCCGTCTTTATTTGGTGCCCCAGGTAAGGGACATGTGAAAGCTTTGTTCATCGGAATCAACTACTATGGCCAGAGAGGTCAGTTGTCAGGCTGCGTCAACGATGTTCGTACAATGCAGGGACTCATTCGGAAAATGGGCTTGGCTTCTGGCTCGTTTCAAGAGGTGGTGCTTGTGGATGATAGGAAGTTTCCAGGGGCAAAGTACCCAACTAAGCGAGAAATACGCACAGCATTGAGATGGCTGGCTTCGAACAATAGACCAGGAGACACTCTGTTCTTCCATTACTCTGGGCATGGTGGACAAGTGAAGGATTTGGATGGTGATGAAGCTGATGGATATGACGAAACCATTATTCCGGTTGATTTTCGCACTGCTGGGCAGATCACAGATGATACAATATTCAGCACACTTGTTGCCCCTCTCCCAGCTGGAGTTCGGCTGACAGCAGTTATGGACTGCTGCCACTCAGGAACCGCTATGGATCTGCCCTTCATGTTCAAAGCTTCAGAAGAGAACATGAAAAATGCATTCGACAGCCCTGCAAAGCTAGCCATGTCTTTGTTGGATGGTCGCAAACGCAATCAACTTGTTATGCAAGTGCTATCTGGCCTTATGGGAGGTGGTGGCGGGCTGTTCGGTGGTGGACAGTCCAAAGAGGATAGGAAGAAGTACTGCAATGCTGATGTAGTCATGTTCTCGGGCTGCTCTGACTCACAGACTTCAGCAGATGTCGCAAATGTCCAAAGTTTTGGCCTACCACCAGGATCTGGTCCGGGAGGTGCTGGAGGGGCCTGCACAAATGCCATGGCTGCTGTGTTGCTACGTGAACCGCGAGGGTTGAGATTCGTTGACCTGCTCGACAAAATGCGTCATGAGCTCAAACGCAAGGGTTACAGACAAGTTCCGCAGTTATCATCTTCTAAACCAATCGATCTTTCAACACCATTCAGCTTCTTCGGGTCCCTGCAGACTGCTCAGGTTCAACCTCTGGCACCAGGCCAAGCAGGTTGGGGCTATGGGCATGGACCAGCACCCACACCGAATCTGTATCATGGCAATTATCCACAGCAAAACGTACCACCAAGACCTCCACAGAACTACCCGTCTCAGAACAATTCATGGCAGCCTCTGCCTCAGTCGTTCAACAATGCAACCCCAACCAACCCCTATTCGAACCAAAGTTCAAACATACCACCACAGGGGTTTCGTGTGACCAATCAGCCACCTAGCCCATACCGCACCCCGCCCGCGGCTCCTCTAACTGCAGGGGGTCTTCCCTCACCTTATGCTCAATACTCAAGCCAGGCCCTCGATGATGCTGTCTGACACAGCTAGTCAAATTTAGCATAAAACGTCTATGGGACACCCCACTTTTTCATAGTTTGTGTTGCTACTGTCTCCTAGCTGCTGATCTTTCTATCCTTTGCACAGTGCATACCTATGCCGCAAGACCTCTACAGCTAGATCATCACACAACTTCTGGTGCACTTCCCCTGGCTATCCCTTTGGATTCTAAAGAACCCAATTGTTCTAGCTTGTCCTGCCTTTCCCTCTTGCCATTGCTTCAACGACAGCGACACAATACATGTTTCTTCTACTTCGATTCTGCCTTGTTTTCGCATTCTGCATCCACACCAGTGCAGATCAAACTTTCCTGGGGTTTCCGATTGTTTTTGGGTTCCCTTTGCGGTTGTGTCCTAGTCGGGCTGTTTTTTGTGGCTGCGGTTTGGGTTTTTGATGATTTTCCTTAAGGAATTGCCTAGGAATTGGCTTGTGGGGGTGTTTAGGACTTGTTTTCACGTTTCTGCAGCCGTTATTTCAGCCTAAACGAGCGTCTGACCACGTTTTTCGCCGTTTCGGAGCATTTTATGAGCACCTGAGTGGTATGTTTCGAGTTTTGGATTTCTGGTGACACCCCCCCTGGGGTTTCTGATGTTTTCCTTAAGGAATTGCCTAGGAATTGGCTTGTGGGGGTGTTTAGGACTTGTTTTTGCGTTCTGCAGCCGTTATTTCAGCCTAAACGAGCGTCTGACCACTTTTTCCACCGTTTCGGAGCATTTTATGAGCACCTGAGTGGTAGGTTTCGAGTTTTGGATTTCTGGTGACACCCCCTGGGGTTTCTGATGTTTTCCTTAAGGAATTGCCTTGCGGGAGGTGACGCTGTCTTGTTTTTGCATTCTGCAGCCATTATTTATTTTATTTCAGCCTAAACAAGCATCCGACCAAAAACCGCGCCTGCCAGTGGAGTGGTTGTGCCTTTTGCTGTTTGTGTAAGAACCGAAAAAAAACACGGAGAACACCGACCAGGCACCAGGTAAACGTCTGGAAACAGTATGGCGCAAACCCCGCAAACCCGCACTCGGTTGCCCTGCGGGCCCCCTCGTGTATTGGATTGATTCTCAGTGTGTATCAGCCTTCCTTCTAGAAACAGCCTCTTTGTGAAGAGGCCGACTCGAAAGAGAGCGAAAAACGCAACAAAAACAGGAAAATTTAGTACCAAAAAACAAGTTCACAATGTATAGCGACAATGTCGGACGAATTTGGTGATCCGAAAAGCTGGTCTTTGAAGTTTCGCGCGAAACCAACCAAGGTATGCCCACTTGCGAGTCATTGAAGAGGTTCTGGGAGAGCTATGGGTACCCGTTTTCTCGAATTTTTGACCAATTCATCCAAAGAAACCCTCACAGGAATTCGTAGCTCATACGAACAGTGTTCTTTCGCCGGTCGGAACTTCGGAAGTACAAGCCCCCCCCCTTTTGAAAGGGAGAAGGTCTCTTATCATGCGTTTCTTTACATGAGGGACAAGAATCTGACCTGCACCTCCTCGTGGTGTCCCTCGGAAACGTGCTGAACGCGCGGCCGACGCAGGCAGTCTTTGATATTGTTTCCCCAGTTGGTTGGTCAACAATGACCGTGTGTTTGGTTGATTGGAAAAGCTCTTCTTGCGGAAACCGTCAAAGCATGCGGATTTGCGAGTCATTGAAGAGGTTTTGGGAGAGCTATGGGTACCCGTTTTCTTCCGTTTTTGACCGATTCATCCAAAGAAGCCCTCACAGGAATTCGAAGCTCAGACAAACGTCATTCTTTGAAGGGTCGGAACTTCGGGGAACAAGCCCCCCCGAATTCGACATCAGGAGAAGGTCGCGTGTTGCCGTTTTTGACGTTCCTCGAACAAGATGGCCCTTAAAGTCCAGGAAGTGAAGAAGACTGGCCTCCGGGTTATCAATGAGTGGTTCTGCGGGTCTCGTGTGGAAACAATCAGGGTATGCGGATTTGCGAGTCATTGAAGAAGTTGTGAGAAAGCTATGGGTACCCGTTTTCTTCCATTTTAGACCGATGCATCCAAAGAAGCCCTCACAGGAATTCTTAGCTCAGACAAACGTCATTCTTTTAAGGTCGGAACTTCGGGGAATTCGACATCAGGAGAAGGTCGCGGATTGCCGTTTTTGACGTTCCTTGAACAAGATGGCCCCTAAAGACCAGGAAGTGAAGAAGACTGGCCTCCGGAGGCCCAGGGGTTATTGATGAGTGGTTCTGCGGGTCTCGTGTGGAAACAATCAGCGTCATGCGGATTTTCTAGTCATTGAAGAGGTTGTGAGAGAGCTATGGGTACCCATTTTCTTCCATTTTTGACCGATTCATCCAAAGAAGCCCTCACAGGAATTCGAAGCTCAGACGAACGATGTTCTTTCGAGGGTCGGAACTTCGGGGAAGAAGCCCCTCCGAATTCAAGAACAGGAGAAAGTCGCGTATTGCCGTTTTTGGCGTTCCTTGAACAAGATGGCCCCTAAAGACCAGGAAGTGAAGAAGACTGGCCTCCGGGGCCCAAGGGTTATCGATGAGTGGTTCTGCGGGTCTCGTGTGGAAACTATCTGGGTATGTGGAGTTGTGAGTCATTGAAGAGGTTATGAGAGAGCTATGGGTACCCGTTTTCTTCCATTTCGGACCGATGCATCCAAAGAAACCCCCACAGGAATTCGATGCTCATGCGAACAGTGTTATTTCGATGGTCAGAACTTCGGAAGTACAAGCCCCCCTTTTTGAAAGCGAGAAGGTCTCATATCTCGTGTTTCCTTACTACATGAGGGACAAGAATCTGACCTGCACCTCCTCGTGGTGTCCCTCGGAAACATAGTCTTAGATGTTGTTTCCCCAATTGGTTGGTCAACAATGACCGTGTGTTTGGTTGATTGGAAAAGCTCGTCTTGCTTTGGGCGTTCCTCACAACCGGCCGAAAAAACTTTGTCTCACAACATTGTATGTGGCCAACTGTAGTGGAAACAAAACAGGGGGAAGCAAACCTTTCGAGGTCTGTGTGTTCAAAGTTCTGATGGTCCTTAATCGGTGGAAGTTTTGGGCAGATTAGAGACAGACAAAGCACATGCATAGCAACAATCTTTGGCATGGGATGTGATTCTTGAACTTTCCTCCTCAAATTTGCGGTTTTTGGAAACTTTTTGAAATAGCCAGGAAAGCGAAAGCAGAAAACAGCAGCCAAAATCAGCAGCAGAGACCAGCAGCAGCTCCAAGAGGGCCCCAGCAAGACCAAGAGAATGCCTTGACAGGATTCCTTGGTTGAAGAAAGAGAATGTAGACACACAGGACTCCAACACTATCCATTTGCTTCCCGTTCTGCGCCGTTCCTTCTGGAGTCCTGTGTTTGCCCCGCCTGAAATTGCAAAAGTGGGATGCCAAGCCCGAAAAAGCAGAAGCCAAAGGTTTAAGGAAAAGAGGGTTGGGGTGAGAGCAGAACCGGAAATGGCAGGTCCAGGGGACCAACGCGCTGCAAACCCGACCAAACCTGGTCTGATCATCTTGGGGTCTGACCCGCTAGAATTGGATGCTGCCAAAATTTTGCAGTTTTCCTAAAGGAAATTGCCTAGGAAAATGGATTTTTGGATTTTTTTTTTCAGGAATTTTTTGGAATTTTTTTTTCTACAAAGGTGAAATTTTTGCTTGGAGTTTTTCATTGTGACACACGGACAGATTCTTAACCCGCATATTTGTATAGTAACCTGGTCTGATCATCTTGGGGTCTGACCCGCTAGAATTGGATGCTGCCAAAATTTTGCAGTTTTCCTAAAGGAAATTGCCTAGGAAAATGGATTTTTGGATTTTTTTTTCAGGAATTTTTTGGAATTTTTTTTTCTACAAAGGTGAAATTTTGCTTGGAGTTTTTCATTGTGACCCCCCGCAAACCCGCACTCGGTGGCCCTGCGGGCCCCCTCGTGCATTTGATGGATTCTTAGTGCTTCGATGTGGGCCTTCTTGTCCAGGTTCGGCCTCTTGTGTGAAGAGGCCGACTCGAAAGAAAACAGGATTCAGCACACACAACGCAAACAGGAACTAGAAGAAGGAAAGAAATTCACAAGATGGTTCGGGTCGGAGTTGTGCTTGAAAAATCTGGTGTTCGAGAGTTCGTGTGGAAGCAGTCAAGGTATGTGAGTTACGAGTCAGCGATAAGGTTCTGACAGAGCTATGGGTACATATTTTTGTTGATATTTTGACATGCAACAGTTGCCATCACGTTTTCGGTGTCTCACAGGAATTCGGAGCTCATGCGAACAGTGTTGGGGGACAAAATCTGACCCGCAAACCCGCACTCGGTGGCCCTGCGGGCCCCCTCGTGCATTTGATGGATTCTCAGCGCTTTGATGTGGGCCTTCTTGTCCAGGTTCGGCCTCTTGTGTGAAGAGGCCGACTCGAAAGAAAACAGGATTCAGCACATACAACGCAAACAGGAACTAGAAGAAGAAAAGAAATTCACAAGATGGTTCGGGTCGGAGTTGTGCTTGAAAAATCTGGTGTTCGAGAGTTCGTGTGCAAGCAGTCAAGGTATGTGAAGTTCCGAGTCAGCAAAAAGGTTCTGTCAGAGCTATGGGTGCATATTTTGTTGATATTTTGACCGATGCATCCAACGAAACCGTCACAGGAATTCGAAGCTCCTACGAACGACGTTCTTTCGGTCGCAACTTCGGGAGAACGTGCCCTCCCCATTTCGACATGCAACAGTTGCCTATCACGTTTTCGGTGTTCCTTCAGCAAAGTGGTCCTGAGAGGTCGTGAAGTCCAAGAAGCTGGCCATCAAAGGCCCCTGGGTGGTCTTGGGGTTGGGGGACAAAATCTGACTTGCCACCTCCTCGCGGTGTCCCCTGGAAACGTGTTTTTCGAAACGCGGCCAAGGCAAGCAGTTCCTTTGCTGTGGGTGAAAGCCCCTAACTTCGTATCTGGCCTCCGAGCTGCGCACCTACCCTTCCCAGGCGTAAAAAAGGTCGGCAAGAAAGCAGCAGCAGCAGCAAGGCAGCCCCGCAAGGCAGCAGCAGCAAGGCAGCAGCAGAAGCAAGACAGCTGCGGGAAGACACGAGCAGTAAGGCAGCTGCGGCAAGGCAACAGCGGCAAGGCAGCAGCAGCACGACAGCAGCGGCAAGGCGGCATCCGGAAGGCAGCCGCGGCAAGGCAGCAGCAGCAAGGCAGCAGCCGCAGCAAGGCAGCCACAGCAAGGCAGCCGCAGTAAGGCAGCCGCAGCAAGGCAGCAGCAGCAAGGCAGCAGCAAGGCAGCAGCAGCAAGGCAGCAGCTGCACAGCGGCAAGGCGGCAGCATCGCGATGGCAGCGGCAAGGCGGCATCAGCAAGGCAGCAGCAGCAGCAAGGCAGCAGCAGCAGCAAGGCAGCCACAGCAAGGCAGCAGCAGCAAGGCAGCAGCAGAAGCAAGACAGCTGCGGGAAGACACGAGCAGTAAGGCAGCTGCGGCAAGGCAACAGCGGCAAGGCAGCAGCAGCACGACAGCAGCGGCAAGGCGGCATCCGGAAGGCAGCCGCGGCAAGGCAGCAGCAGCAAGGCAGCAGCCGCAGCAAGGCAGCCACAGCAAGGCAGCCGCAGTAAGGCAGCCACAGCAAGGCAGCAGCAGCAAGGCAGCAGCTGCACAGCGGCAAGGCGGCAGCATCGCGATGGCAGCGGCAAGGCGGCATCAGCAAGGCAGCAGCAGCAGCAAGGCAGCAGCAGCAGCAAGGCAGCCACAGCAAGGCAGCCGCAGTAAGGCAGCCACAGCAAGGCAGCAGCAGCAAGGCAGCAGCAGCAAGGCAGCAGCTGCACAGCAGCAAGGCGGCAGCATCGCGATGGCAGCAGCAAGGCGGCATCAGCAAGGCAGCAGCAGCAGCAAGGCAGCAGCAGCAGCAAGGCAGCAGCAGCAGCAAGGCAGCAGCAGAAGCAAGCCACCAGCAACAAGGCAGCAGCGGCAAGGCAGCAGCAGCACGATAGCAGCGGCACAGCGGCAAGGCGGCAGCATCGCGATGGCAGCGGCAAGGCGGCATCAGCAAGGCAGCAGCAGCAGCAAGGTAGCAGCAGCAGCAAGGCAGCCGCGGCAAGGCAGCACCAGCAAGGCAGCAGCAGAAGCAAGCCACCAGCAACAAGGCAGCAGCGGCAAGGCAGCAGCAGCACGATAGCAGCGGCAAGGCGGCATCCGCAAGGCAGCAACAAGGCAGCCGCGGTAAGGCATCAGCAGCAAGGCAGCAGGAGCAGCAAGGCAGCAGCAGCAAGGCAGCAGCAGCAAGGCAGCAACGGCAAGGCAGCAGTAGCAGCAAGGCAGCCGCGGCAAGGCAGCACCAGCAAGGCAGGAGCAGAAGCAAGACAGCAGCAACAAGGCAGCGGCGGCAAGGCAGCAGCAGAAGCAAGACAGCAGCGGCAAGACACCGGCAGCAAGACAGCATCGGCAAGGCAACAGCGGCAAGGCGGCAGCAGTTCGATAGCAGCGGCAAGGCGGCATCAGCAAGGCAGCCGCGGTAAGGCAGCAGCAGCAAGGCAGCAGCAGCAGCAAGGCAGCCGCGGCAAGGCAGCAGCTGCAAGGCAGCAGGAGCAGCAAGGCAGCAGCAGAAGCAAGACTGCAGCGGCAAGGCAGCAGCGGCAGGGAAGCAGGAGCAGCAACACAGCAGCGGCACGGCAGCAGCAACAAGGCAGCAGCAGCAGCAGCAGCAGCAGCAACAAGGCAGCAGCAGCAGCAAGAGGCAGCAGCAGCAGCAAGGCAGCAGCGGCAGGGAAGCAGGAGCAGCAACACAGCAGCGCCAAGGCAGCAGCAACAAGGCAGCAGCAGCAGCAGCTGCAGCTAGGCAGGAGCAGCAACAAGGCAGTAGCAGCAAGGCAGCAGCGGCAAGGCAGCGGCAGCGGCAGCAGCAGCAGCATCATAGCAGCGGCAAGGCAGCAGCAGCAACAACAGACGAAGTTTGTTTGAAGCGCTTAAGTTGGAAAACGAAGCTTGCGATGAACATCAGTCTTTGCAAGCCTTTCCATTTCGAAGTGGGGAAGGTCGTTGACCACAGTGTTTGGTTTTGCGAGAATTCCACAGCTTTGGGGAAAGGCAGCAGAGCAGCAGGAGCAGCAACAGCAAGAGTAGCAGCAGCAAGACAGCAGCAGCAAGACAGCAGCGGCAAGGCAGCGGCAGAAGCAAGACAGCAGCAAAGCAAAGCAGCAGTAGCAAGGCAGCATCAGCAAGGCAGCAGCAGCAAGAAGACAGGAGCGGCAAGGCAACAGCGGCAAGGCAGCAGCAGCAAGGCAGCAGGGGCAAGCAAGGCAGCAGCAGCAAGGCAGCAGCAGCAAGGCAGCAGCAGCAAGGCAGCAGCAGCAAGGGAGCAGCGGTAAGGCAGCAGCAGGAAGAGCACCAACAGAAGGCAGCAGACAGAATAGGAGCTTTCAATTTAAAGAAACATAAACAGAAAATCAAAACACAGACGAAGTTTGTTTGAAGCGCTTAAGGTGGAAATCGAAGCTTGCAATGAACATCAGTCTTTGCAAGCCTTTCCATTTCGAAGTGGGGAAGGTCGTTGACTGCAGTGTTTGGTTTTCCGAGAATTCCACAGCTTCGGAGAAAGGCAGCAGGAGCAGCAGGAGCAAGAGTAGCAGCAAGAACAGCAGCAAGAGCAGGAGCAAGGCAGCAGCAAGGCAGACAGCAACTTTCAGTTCAAAGAAACCTAAACAGGTTATCCAAACACAGACGAAGTTTGCGAATCTGGGCTTTGATGAAAAATGCAAGCCTTTCCATTTCGAAGGGGGGGAAGGTCGTTTACTGCAGTGTTTGGTTTTGAGAGAGTTTCACAGCTTCGATGAAAGGCAACAAGAGAAGCCCCAGCACAAACAGCAGTGAGCAGCAAATCAGCAGGAAGTAAACAGTTACTGTGTTGTTGGCGGGATTGTCGCAGCTTCAGGGAAATCAGCAACAGCAGCAGGAGCAAGAGTGGCAAGGCAGCAAACCAAACACAGGAACAAGAGGAGCAGCAAGAGGATCAGCAGCAAGGCAGCAAAAACCCCATCGAAGTCAAGAGAAGGTTGCTTTAAGCCTTTTGTCCACACTTTTCTTCTTATTGTAAAGAAATAAAAAGATCCCAGTTCTGGCATGGCAGGCCCCTTTTGGCCCAAAAACAGGTAGCCACCGTTGTCAGCACATGGGATTTTCACTCATTCACCTTTTTTGCAGCAGCAGCAACATCAGCAAGACTGAAGCACCAGCAGGGAGCAGGAGCAGGAGCAGAAGCAGCAGAAGCAGCAGAAGCAGCAGAAGCAGCAGAAGCAGCAGCAGCAGCAGCAGCAGAAGTAGCAGCAGAAGCAGCACAGCTTTAGCAGAAGTAACAATCACAGCATCAGCAGAACCAAACCAGGAACCCAAAACCTTGGGAGGAAGGATGGGAGGGGAAAATGGCTATTGGTTGTCTCTTGTGTGCGTGCTTTGTCCTATCTTTGAAGGGTTGAAAGGAAGCTGCACTTTGCAACGCGGGAGTACCTGTCGAGCCAGTCAGCAAGATCAACCCGTGTCACTATGCCAGCATTTTGGATCAGATGCGAGCCCCTCCATAGGCTTTGTTGAGCGTCCTTGACGTTCATGCTTTGAGCAACTCCTGCAGGCAGTTCCTCGCAACTGGCCGAAAAAACTTTGTCTCACGACATTGTATGTGGCTAACCGCAGTGGAAACGAAACAGGAGGAAGCAAACCTTTCGAGGTCTGCGTGTTCATAGTTCTGATGATCCCTAATCGGTGGAAGTTTTGGGCAGATTAGAGACAGACAAAGCACACGCATAGCACAATCTTTGGCACGGGGACTTTGATACTTGGGTATATTTTTCGAATTTTCAAGTTTCGGAAAAAATATTATGAGCACCAGGCAGCACCAGCGGGAGGCACACACCAGCCAGCACCAGCAGCAGGCAGCACCAACGGCAGACAGCACCAACAGCAGGCAGCACACGCAGGCAGCACCAGCAGGAAGCACATAGCAGGCAGCGCAGTACCAGGAGACACCCAGGCTAGCACCCAGCAAGTCAGCACCAGGAAGTCAGCACCAGCAAGTCAGCACCAGCAAGCCAGCCAACAAAAAGCCTTGAGTGAGAGACAAGCCCCTAGACACACAGGACTCCCACCACTCATCCTTTTGCTTCCCATTCTGCGTGTTCTTTGGGGGTCCTGTGTTGCCAAGCCTGATTGCAAGAGATAGAGGGGGGCAAACCTGACCTGTGGAATTGGATGCTGCCAAAAAATGGCTGGTTTGCGGGTCTGGTTCATAGGAAAACCAATAGAAACTGGATTCTGAATTTTGAGTTTTTCAGAATTTTTTTTTGACAAAGGTGAAATTTTTGCTTGGAATTTTTCATTGTGACGAACAGACAGACAGACAGACAAGCCACATAATTATATAGTAACCTGACCTGTGGAATTGGATGCTGCCAAAAAATGGCTGGTTTGCGGGTCTGGTTCATAGGAAAACCAATAGAAACTGGATTCTGAATTTTGAGTTTTTCAGAATTTTTTTTTGACAAAGGTGAAATTTTTGCTTGGAATTTTTCATTGTGACGGACAGACAGACAGACGGACAAGCCACATAATTATATAGTAACCTGACCTGTGGAATTGGATGCTGCCAAAAAATGGCTGGTTTGCGGGTCTGGTTCATAGGAAAACCAATAGAAACTGGATTCTGAATTTTGAGTTTTTCAGAATTTTTTTTTGACAAAGGTGAAATTTTTGCTTGGAATTTTTCATTGTGACGGACAGACGACAGACAGACAAGCCACATAATTATATAGTAACCTGACCTGTGGAATTGGATGCTGCCAAAAAATGGCTGGTTTGCGGGTCTGGTTCATAGGAAAACCAATAGAAACTGGATTCTGAATTTTGAGTTTTTCAGAATTTTTTTTTGACAAAGGTGAAATTTTTGCTTGGAATTTTTCATTGTGACGGACAGACGGACAGACAAGCCACATAATTATATAGTAACCTGACCTGTGGAATTGGATGCTGCCAAAAAATGGCTGGTTTGCGGGTCTGGTTCATAGGAAAACCAATAGAAACTGGATTCTGAATTTTGAGTTTTTCAGAATTTTTTTTTGACAAAGGTGAAATTTTTGCTTGGAATTTTTCATTGTGACGGACAGACGGACAGACAAGCCACATAATTATATAGTAACCTGACCTGTGGAATTGGATGCTGCCAAAAAATGGCTGGTTTGCGGGTCTGGTTCATAGGAAAACCAATAGAAACTGGATTCTGAATTTTGAGTTTTTCAGAATTTTTTTTTGACAAAGGTGAAATTTTTGCTTGGAATTTTTCATTGTGACGGACAGACGGACAGACAAGCCACATAATTATATAGTAACCTGACCTGTGGAATTGGATGCTGCCAAAAAATGGCTGGTTTGCGGGTCTGGTTCATAGGAAAACCAATAGAAACTGGATTCTGAATTTTGAGTTTTCCAGAATTTTTCGAGACTGGAGGTCCTATGAACATGCAATGTGAATAGCCTCTATTCGAGCCAACCCCACTTTTACTTACTGTACTGTTTTGTACTAGATAATAGCGCGGAGCTGGCTTTTTCCGTTTTTCGGATTTCATGCCTGTATGGTCCACTTTAACAGTGCGACGGTCTCAGGACCCACAGGTCCGCGGTTCGATCCCCGCGCGAAGTGTTTTTTTCGGTTTGAAGTTTTTGAGAATTTTTCGAGACTGGAGGTCCTATGAACATGCAATGTTCACCAGAACTTTGCTTCACCCGAACTTCGCCCGAACTTTGCTTCGCCCGAACTTAGCTTCACCCGAACTTAGCTTCGCCCGAACTTTGTTTTGCCCGATCTTAGCTTCACCCGAACTTAGCTTCGCCCGAACTTTGTTTCGCCCGATCTTAGCTTCACCAGAACTTTGCTTCACCCGAACGTTGCTTCCCCCAGAACTTAGCTTGGTAAGAGGGTTCTTCTCGTATCCCACGAGAAAATTGAAAAGGAACTAGCCCAACACACCCCTAGCCCCATTTGTTTCCCGTGCGATGCTCCCAGTTGAAAAAAAAAAAAAAAAAAAAAAAAACTTAGCTTGACCCGAACTTTGCTTCGCCCGAACTTTGCTTCCCCCAGAACTTTGTTTCGCCCGAACTTTGCTTCACCAGAACTTTGCTTCATCCGAACTTTGCTTCCCCAGAACTTTGCTTCGCCCGAACTTTGCTTCACCAGAACTTTGCTTCCCCCAGAACTTTGTTTCGCCCGAACTTTGCTTCACCAGAACTTTGCTTCATCCGAACTTAGCTTCGCCCAGAACTTTGCTTCGCCCGAACTTTGTTTCGCCCGAACTTTGTTTCGCCCGAACTTAGCTTCACCAGAACTTTGCTTCACCCGAACTTAGCTTCGCCCGAACTTTGCTTCACCAGAACTTTGCTTCCCCCAGAACTTTGTCTTCGCCCGAACTTTGCTTCACCAGAACTTTGCTTCATCCGAACTTAGCTTCGCCCAGAACTTTGCTTCGCCCGAACTTTGTTTCGCCCGAACTTTGTTTCGCCCGAACTTAGCTTCACCAGAACTTTGCTTCACCCGAACTTAGCTTCGCCCGAACTTTGCTTCACCAGAACTTAGCTTCACCCGAACTTTGCTTCACCCGAACTTAGCTTCGCCGAACTTTGTTTCGCCCGATCTTAGCTTCACCAGAACGTCCGAACTTTGCTTCACCCAGAACTTAGCTTCGCCCGGACTTTGTTTCGCCCGAACTTAGCTTCACCTTCGCCCGAACTTTGCTTCACCAGAACTTTGCTCACCCGAACTTAGCTTCGCCCGAACTTTGCTTCGCCCGAACTTTGTTTCGCCCGACTTAGCTTCACCCGAACTTTGCTTCACCAGAACTTAGCACTTGCCCGAACTTAGCTTCGCCCAAACTTTGCTGTTCCCCGAACTTTAACTGCTGCCTCCAGTCTCGCCACGCGCCGGCCTTAGCCGAGCGCACGTGCTTTTTGACAAAGGTGAAATTTTTGCTTGGAATTTTTCATTGTGAACGGACAGACGGACAGACAAGCCACATAAATACTAGTAACCTGACCTGTGGAATTGGATGCTGCCAAAAATGGCTGGTTTGCGGGTCTGGTTCATAGGAAAACCAATAGAAACTGCGATTCTGAATTTTGCAGTTTTTCAGAATTTTTTTTTTGACGAAGGTGAAATTTTTGCTTGGAATTTTTCATTGTGACGGACAGACGGACGGACAAGCCACATAATTATATAGTAACCTAACCTGACCTGTGGAATTGGGATGCTGCCAAAAAATGGCTGGTTTGCGGTCTGGTTCATAGGAAAACCAATAGAAACTGGATTCTGAATTTTTTGTTTTTCAGAATTTTTTTTTGACAAAGGTGAAATTTTTGCATGGAATTTTTCATTGTGACGGACAGACGGGCAGACAAGCCACATAAATATATAGGTAACCTGACCTGTGGAATTGGATGCTGCCAAAAAATGGCTGGTCTTGCGGGTCTGGTTCATAGGAAAACCAATAGAAACTGGATTCTGAATTTTGAGTTTTTCAGAATTTTTTTTTGACAAAGGTGAAATTTTTGCTTGGAATTTTTCATTGTGACGGACAGACGGACAGACAAACCCGCAAACCCGCAAACCCGCAAACCCGCAAACCCGCAAAACCCGCCAAACCCGCAAACCCGCAACCGCAAAACCCCGCAAAAAAAAAAAAAACCCGGCCCCAAAAAATAAAAAAAAACCCGCAAACCCGCAACACCGCAAACCCGCAAACCCGCAAAACCCGCAAACCCCGGCAAACCCGCAAAACCAGCAAGTCCCCGCAAACCCGCAAACCCGCAAACCCCACCCGCAAACCCGCAAACCCCCCGCAAACCCGCAAACCCGCAAACCCGCAAACCCGCAAACCCGCAAACCCGCAAACACCGCAAACCCGAAAACCCGCAAACCCACAAACCCGCAAACCAGCAAACCCGAAAACCACAAAAACCGCAAACCCGCAAACCCGCAAACCCGCAAACCCGCAAACCCGCAAACCCGCAAACCCGCAAACCCGCAACCCGCAAACCCGCAAACCCGCAAACCGCAAACCCGCAAACCCGCAAACCCGCAAACCCGCAAACCCGCAAACCCGCAAACCCGCAAACCCCGCACTAGAAATGAGCACGTGACCGAAGCAGGTTAGGAGAGTTGGGTTTGGTGTGGTTTCCGCCAAGTTTTCGAACATATTTCGAAAGGGCCCTTAAGCCCATGAAAATGCACCCCTTGCCTTTTCATGGGCCTAAGGATTCTGTGGGGGACAAAATCTGACCTGCACCTCCTCGTGGTGTCCTCTGGAAACGCGCAAGCCGCGGCCAACGCAGGCAGTAACGTAATCATTTATATTTGCCTGGTTGGGGCGTTCTTCGGGGCAGATAGCATTTCATTCTTAAAACAAACAGGAAATCTAAAAAAAAAAACACGCACTTTGAAAATGAACAACTATCTTGGTGTGCCGTTGCTGCCTCCGTTCGAGCTGCGCCCTGGGCCTGCCGTAGAGGTACCGCCTAAATCTCCACTCTCGGAACCGAATGGATTGGAGAACACTGCAGACTTTGAGAGACACGCCCAAATCATGGCAGAAAACCCGGTAAGACCCCCACCGCAAAGGATGTCAAGGGTGATCATCGTCCTTAATGGCCGTTATGATGTAATCCCTCTTCTCCCAAGATTCTTCCTGGCACCCCAGAAACCGGAGAACCCTCCGGCCATTTCAAGGTGTGAAGACTTTGGGGGTTCGGTAGACGTCTGCCCCCCTGAATCGCTTGACGAAGGTATGGAACAAATTTCTTTGTGGCATTACTTTCCAAAATTGTAATAGCACCCTGCTGCCCAGATATAGCAGATAATTCTAAACAATCAAAATGATCACAGGTGACCTGGGAATGGCAGACCTTGTGGAAGACGCCATGTCAGAAGAGAAGGCTGATTATGAATCTGGCTGGTGCCCTGAAGATGACTGGATCCAGTATCAGAAATTGCAAACCCGGGACACAGGTATATATAGTTTCTTTGTCCGTTGTTAAAAGTGCTTGCCGTGTGCCACGGTAACTTTATTTGCAATACATGCTCTGGAATTCCTTTGGGAAATGCCTCCTACCAACCCCTAAACCGGCAGGCCGCAAGGTGACGTTCTTCTTTCCTGAGGAGGGGCCATGCGAAGACAGAGATGATGATGAAAATGGGCCCATTGATTCGGACCAAAAGGTCCCATGCGCAGAAGAAAATGCTGTTCACCACCTGCCGGCCAATGAAACAGATCAAGGTATGTGCCAAAGGGCCTAAATTTTCTTTAAGTATGGAATCAGCACCAAAGGGCCCTACAATCCCACACAACCCAAAATTCAACAGGTGACACGGATCTGGATGAGCCTACTCTTTTGGAACTGATGATTGGAATTCAAATGTGTGAACAAACAATTCTTCTCAGCCAGCCTGGCCGTCCAGGCTGGCTGAGAATTTATCCGCAAACCCGTTGTGCGAGAAGTGTTGTGAGAAGTGAGCATTTGGTTTGTGACCAAAGCAGCCTGTACACCCGATTTGGCCCCCCAGAAGATGAAGAAGAGGAGGAGGAAGGAGAAGAGGAAGAAGATGAAAATGAAGAAAGAAAGGACTGGAACGAGGACATTGATAGGAGTGTTCGGGATTTCATTGGTAAATCGGATTTTTGGGTCTATGACACAGATCTTGATGGAAACAGCTTTTTTTCCAGTATTTGTGCATTCCAGGTCTGCCCTGATACTGACCCTGGTGAACTTAGGATTCGTTCTGCAAATCTGGAAGTTCCAGATTTTGTCACTGAATCGGACAAGATTAATGGACTAAACTCCCCATTGTTTCTTGAAGACGACCCTCTTTGCCAAGATGCCTGGGTACAGCTGTCATACGAAGAACGGCTTTCCACTTGGAGAAAGGCAATGCAGACACCAGGGGTTCCAGCAGACAGGTTTATGCTTCAGCTCTTTGCTTGAACACGAACAGACCATTGACAGGTACTGCCTTTTCCATCAGTTCTAGCCCGTGGCATTTTCTCCTTTTGCTTTTGTCTAGCCAATATTTCTTTCTTAAAAGCCTTTCCCGAATCATGACTCCATGAAGCACTTTTTCTTTCCGTTTAAAGTTTGGACCTCAATGCAAGATCCTGTTATGCCAAGGCCCTTGGAAATGCCAAAAAGCCAGGGATGGCTGAAAAACAAAAACAAACCAGGAATACCAAGATACCAAGAACAAAAAAAGGAGAACACCTATAGCGGAGCCGCCTGGGATGGACATGAATAGGGGCGGAGAGTTCCCGGATGAAGGTATGAATTTCCTATTCGCCAACACCCAGGTCTTTCGTTTTCCTCAGCTATATATTTCAGTTTTGTTCAAAAGACCCCACAAAAATACAGGAGATCTCCGTATGGCTGAATTCTTGGAGGGCGAGCAGCTTGAAGAAGACTTGAAGCTAGATGGCAACAATGATTGGGAGGATGGATGGCCCAGTTCCCCTGATTATGATAGCCCACCAGAACTCCCACCTGAGACAATCCAGCCAAGAGAGAATGTTATGCCAGTCCGCTTTCGGTGTTCCTATGAAGAGTGTGATTGGACGTTCGGAAAAAAGACCGAGTGCAAGAAACATGAGAAGATTTGTTTCCATAACCCGGGTTCAACGGATTTTATGATTTGCAAGTTCTGCAGAACTGTTATCAGGAGGAAGAATATAGAGAGGCATATGGAAACAATGGCTTGCAGGAGGCATTGCAAGGTATGCATGAAAAAAAAAAAGACCCTCGAAATTGCCAACGCATGTTGCAAAAGGGCGAAGAGAAAGAGGAGGAACAGCATTCACGATGGAAGCGCTAAAAAAGCAAACAACCCCGACGATGGAGCAACTCACCCTGACAATGTGCGTTGCCATCGCTGCTTCAACCTGTTTAACATAGCAGATTATGAATGTTGGCATGACGAGTACTGTTCATACCTGTACAGACCATTGGTTTAGGATTGCCTTGAATGCTAGCCGGCCCCATTTGTTTTCCCAAGCGTTTCTCTCCTATCATCTTGATGGAAATTCCATTCTTCCCAGCCATACGAATTTATCCTTTATCAGTGCGTTCTTCTTTCCATTTGATTGCTGCAACAGTGCTCGCTCGCATGCAGAACATGTTCCAGAATTGGTGTTAAGGAAAACAGGGCCAATAAGCAAGGGCGGAGACAACACCAAACCCAACTTGACTGCACTCTGGGGCCCTCTGGGGCAGGACTTAGGCCATATGTGGTTCAGAATGGGATGCCTACAGCTGAACTGGGTTCAGATCACCATTCTTGGCTCATTTTGTATGTGGGTCTATTGTCTAGGACCCAAGAAGGCTGTGGATTGTTTGCTGGCAGGTGTTGGGGCCACAAAAGCTGAGTGGGACGTTTGAATCATTATATGGGCCGTCGACTGTCCGAATCCAAGAACCGACACCTGATTTGGATCCAGATGTCAAACCCAGACTCATTTTGTATGTGGGTTTCTTCGTATAGCCCAGGGGGCGCGTGTGGGTTTCTCGAAAGAAGGTTCCAAGGGCCCCCGGGACCATGAATCACTGTACTGTATGCTGTGGGGCGTTCGAATCATTTTACGGTCCGTCAACTGTCCAAATCCAGAAACCAACACCTTATCTGGATCCAGATGTCAAATCCAGACTCACCTGGTATGTGGGCTTCCGTGTATAGCCCAAGGGACGCGTGTGGGTTTCTCAAAAGAAGGTTCCAAGGGCTCCAAGGCCATGAATCACTGTACTGTGTGCTGTGGGACGTTTGAATCATTATACGGACCTTCGACTGTCCAAATCCAGAAACCCACACCTTATCTGGATCCAGATGTCAAGTCCGGACTCACTTGGCATGTGGGTTCCCGTGTATAGCCCAAGGAACGTGTGTGGGTTCCTCAAAAGAAGGTTCCAAGGACCCCAAGGCCATGAATCACTGTACCGTGTGCTGTGGGACGTTTGAATCATTATACGGGCTTTCGACGGTCCAAATCCAAAAACCCACACCTGATTTGGATTCAGATGTCAGATCTGGACTCATTTAGTATGTGGGTTCCTGTGTATAGCTCAACGAACGCGTGTGAGTTTCTCAAAAGAAGGTTCCAAGGACCCCAAGCCAGCAAACCCATTCTTGATTCGGCCTGTGATTGATAATGAATCCCCTCCCAAAATTCCTGGTGAAAATGGCTTGGGGAAAGAATGTTGAAGCATTCTGGAGGCCGAAAAACTGTCAAAACGTTAAACCCACATATGGGATGAATCAAGATCGAAGATCTGGTTTCATTGGTGGCATAATTTTCTGGGTTTGGAGGGTTTTTAAAAAAATTAAGACGTGGTACCAAAAAAGTCCGCAAAGGGTAGGGGGTGGGGTTGATTCAACGAAGGATTGATGATGAATGCCCTCCCAAAATTCCTGGTGAAAATGGCTTGGGGAAGGAATGT